>JBBPTX010000156.1:0-56932 GCA_038094595.1 Pulveroboletus aff. annulatus
TATTTAATACATCGTGATCATCACAGACCTCACATCAGTCACCCCATCACTGTGATGTGATCCCTTATCTTTAATTACCATTGACATCTTCCATTCTACCCACCCACAGCAGATCAACGGCTGGTAACCTCATGTATTTATTAATCTCCGTTACAGGCCAACTGTTACGATTCATCGTGCCGGGCACGTCTTTTCCTTTTCTTGTCTCTTCCCTCGCGCGTACGCTCACTCTTCCGCTCTTCTCACGGTTGCCCATGCCAACCCTTGACCCTGTGATGTTACGGTCACACCGTCACTCTTCACTATATATACCAGTTGATCTGGCCCTATGCCTTTCCCTTAGCTTGAGCTTCCCTGTGTATCGGCCTAGCCTCTACCGTCTAAGCAATATAGCCATCCTCGTTCACCACTTCTACGAGTCCCGTTCGACTCTTGAGTGAACTTTGAAGCGTTTGAGACACTCTCTCAACGTTCCCTCGAACCTCTTGGGCACCATCAAGTGTCATCACCACCGTTCCCGTCAAACAGTTGAACCCACGACTAGGTCGTAGCAGGGCTACGCGCGACCCTACCCAGGCCACGCATAACACCGACTCCTCATGTCGATCATGTTGGGCCTAGGGGATGGACTTATGTAGATACATATCTAGATCGATACACAACATGTATCTACACATAGAGTAGTATATAAAGCGAGACTGGACGGAGCTCAGTCTCCAGTCTAGTTCTCTTGTCTCCTGCCTACAAAACATCCCTTTGAAAGTTCCCCTTGATGTCTATAAGATAGTGATTGCCTGCAGATCTTGTAGTCGCAACACTGGCCTTCTTCCTATGGATAGCATCAGATTAGCTAGTTCTATCATACTATCAAATACAAATGGAACATACCAGCACAATACATCAATCCAAAATCAAGCTAGAGTAAGCAAGATTGGCTCCATTGGCCCAACATACATGAAGCCTTTGTCATGAGCATTTTTGTAGTGGTTCTGAAGCTTGATGCACCATTGAGCAAGGCAGTTGTCAAGATCCTGCCCTTTGGATACTAACCAATTCTGGGATAAATCCACATTAGACAAACATGAACGTCAATAAAGTGGGTATACCTGGTTGCTGTCATCATTAGACAACTCATTGTCATTCTCTGAGTCACTATGACCAACAGATAATAAGCTTTCAATATGCTTCATATCAACAAATATCTTTGTGGTGCCAGAAACACTGTCCACAATTTTCTTCGCCATTTCTTGGTAGTCTGCCTCATTATCAACATCCATGGCATCACTAGCATGCTGACTAAATTGAAAAAATTAGTAGTAGTACTCCAGCTCCAAGTCAAATAAAAAAAAAACCTCTTTGTTTTTGGCAGTAAAAATTTGAATGGAAAGTGCTTCTTTGCTGAGACCTTGTACCAGGCTTGGCCATGCTTCTCAAGGATACTTTGCAGAAATTCTACATAGTTAGTCTGATCAACAGAAAAAAGAAGTTTCTTCATTTTGATGGATTTCTCCTCTTTCATGGTAGTCCCTGTCTTTCCCTTTCCAGTGGCTGCTCTCTTTTTCAGAGTGGTGTAAACAGTGAGCACAACATTGAAGCAATAGATGGCCCTAGGACCAGGTGATGGCAAACATGAAGCCATGGGCAGAACAGCAGACAGCCATGACAGTCACACACCCAGATGCTCATGGGGTCTTGCCCCAGCTATATCTGAGGCACAATTTTTTCAATCGTGTTTTCCACATAGTTTTGAATACTGCTGTAAAAATGATGGGCTGCATGAATGGAAAAGACGTACATGATAGAACCCAAATACCACAGCAAATTGTAGAGGGAAGTTGGAGAGGCACAATATGCAGGGTATGAGATTTCAATGACCAGCATGGGAGCGGCGTGGACTATAAATCCTTAGCTCAGGTGGATGCACTGCGCAACATGTCTGCGAAAGTGAAGCCGAAACCAATCAAGAAACGGGCGCCAATGAACACGCCAAGCTGTTTGGATGGCTGTAGCAATGTACATGATAGTCGCACCCAACCACACGGCACGACGACGACCAAGGCCGCCAGTGGACACATAGAATGCAATGGGAAGGCCCGCCAAATCCCCAATATTCTACGCGCATATAGTTGTAAAGAAGTGAAAGCAAAGCCTCGTGTAGTACACGGGCAACTAAATGACCCATAACTGTGATAGAAAACTACACACGTATCATGCACTTTCTGAACGCTTCTCGGATTCCTCGCGGCCTGGAGTTCTGCACGCCTCAAGTTCCACCTGATGCATAATTCGGTTGACAGCATCCTCCCCGTCAAACAACGCTGCCGTCTCCTCCAAAGACCGGTTCTTGGTCTCGATGACAAAGAGCCACAAGAAGACAAACTCGCATGCGAGCCAGCACACGTATACGAGCTGCATGGAGAGATTCACTATGCATAAATGGATAGAGACAAGACTTACATAGTATTTCCATCCAAGAGTCTCCAGTGCGATCGGGTTGACGTACTGGTTGAAGATAACGGCGACCGAAACTACAATAAAGCAGACAGAAAACCCCTTGGCACGGAGACTATTCGGCAAAATCTCGATCGCATACGAGACAACGAGGGGCGTGAACGCAATGTCATAGGCCGCCCAAAAGAGGAAAATGAATGCAATCATTGCATGCCCTGCCGCTGTGGTTCCATGTTGGACATATTCGGAGACACAGATGGTTTGTGCAGTGAAGAAGAGCGTCATCAGACCGGCAGAGGTAAGAAAGAGGAAGCGACGACCCAGACGGTTGACCATAAATGACGCGTACACCGCCCAAAAAAGGTTCCAGATCTGCAGAACGCCATTGATGAGCAGTTGAGTACCTGGATCGGTGATACCGATCTGGTTGAAGACCTTGTTCAAGTAGAACGAGACAAGACCATTTCCGGACCATTGCGCAAAGAACGCGATCGCAATGATTATGCACATGCGCTTGCGGTTTCCAGGGGTAGCGATAAGCGACTTCCACCCGACATTTGCGCCGACCGTACGGTCAAACTGGAGGGCGGCCTTGATTTCCTGGAACTCATATTGCACCAAGGGATCTGATCTGAAGGCACCGTCAGCAAAGATGGAATAACTTTGGCGGACGCTTACTTATTGCCGTCAGCGTGGTAATAGGCAAGGATATCCAACGCCTCTTCTTCACGCCCCTTGCTCAACAGCCAACGGGGTGACTCCGGCGCAAACAGAATAAGGGAAAATTGCAAAACTGATGGGAGACTCTGTAGCAGTGATGGCAGACGCCACGCCCATGTACTGCTTATCTGGAATGTACCATATAGTGACCATGCGGCACTGAGCGCCGCAAGTTAAAAATAACAAGCCAATGACACTAGTAGAAAACGTACATGATAGAACCAGAATACCACAGCGAGTTGTATATGGACGTTAGAGGGGCGCGATATGCGGGATATGATATTTCGGTAACCAGCATAGGAGCCGCATTTGCTGCGAGTTTCAGCGTCAGACACCAGAAGATTGCGTTGTTAGTACGAAACTCACTGGCAAAAGCAAGGCCAAAACCAATCAAGAAACGAGCGCCAATGAACATGCTGGCCGACTGGGAAGCGGTTTGAATGGAGGTAGCGATGCACATGATAGCTGCGCCCAACCACACGGCACGGCGACGACCAATACCGTCGGATACGTAGGGCGCAAAGGGATAGCCTACCAAACTACCAATATTCTACGTGCATATGATCAGCAAAGCAAAGCAAGGCCTCGCGTGCACCTACTTGAACTGCAGTGAGCAAACCGAGCTTACCACCTGAGGGGTAATTGAAAGAAGATTCCCACTGTCCGAGACTTTGTAGACCATTCATCAAGCTACTGTCGTAGCCAGTAGTAGACGAGGTAATAAGGCTGCGATAACACGATGTTAGAAGTACCGTATGCACACAAGGGCTCTCCTAGACATACAGAAGAGCAATCCATGTATGAAGAATAAAGAGTCTGTTGGGATACGTCAGTCAAACTCTTATGCCAATGCATGGTACCCGCCGCCTGTTGTTGTACCACTTTCGTCGCGGATCGACCAGATGCGCCAACGACATATCCTTAGCTCTGGTGGGGAGAACAGCACTGGAACCCATATCGCCTGAGTGTTGGTAGAGTGTTGAGACGGAGCAGATAGGGCAGAAGTTGAACACGGTGTTTGCGCGTCCTAAAAACCCGGGCCCGGGGGAAATTTTCCACTTCTCTGCTTCGGCGTATCTCGAGATATGGTAAATTTTGAACTAGCCGAAGTTCTAATCACCCAACGAGCACCATTTGGCGGTAGATGAGAATAGGCAGTAAACCAAACAATTCCCAGTAGATGAGCACACCTCGTTATGGGCACCATCAATGAGAACGTGGCGATAAGACAGTCAGATTATGGCCGACCCGACATGGGCCCTTGTTCATGGGCCCTTGTTCGTGCGCCACGACTGAGCCCGGTGAAGAACTGCTTAAAGACGGTACGAGCATCGGCCAGGAAGACAGGGACTTCTGCATAAACGGGTGTGTATCGAGTCGGAAACCCCGTGCAAGTGTCGACGAAGCGCAAGAAGATGGAGAAGACGTAACAAGGTATGAGCGTTCATTCGAGTGCGTAGGGAGATCGGGGCGAATATACTTGACCCGGGAGTCACAGTCGAGGATCGATCAGCGCTAGCATTGCCCAGTGGGTACTAGTACTACGTGATTGCACTGCGAACGAGTCGAACGCGAAGTCGTCATCCGGGAACAAGTGTGTGAATTATGTAAGCCACAAGTTCCTAGCGCTCATATCATGGCGGTACTGGTGCTGACATGGTCTTATGATTCTTATCTATCCTGTCGTTCTCAGAAACGAAGAGACTGGCCACGACCTGTTCAAATACTATTGAATAAACTTGTATACATTGCACGATATTCCAACAACCGATGAGTTACAAACGTTGAGGCTCCTGGAGCTGACTTGGCGTAGTGTGGTGTGCGACAAGAGGCCAGTCTATGTAACCCGGGTATCGTCCAATCGTGCGAGATCATCCCTCGCGCCAAGCAACACTTCCTGTCCAACATCATCAATAAAAGTACAACACAAACAGGAGAAAGTAAAGGCCTCACTGTGACGAGTGCCTGCCTCGCTTCATCCTTGATCTCCTTCCAGCGCCGCTCATACACCCCTAACAATTGCTCCCACTCGGCCTTCCGACTCATCCCACCCGTACGAATGATCGCCTGCAAAACAATGATCCCTGCGACCCACTCAACCTCATCAGATTCCCACACCGCATCGCGCACCATCATCTCCGAAAACGTATCCATGCTGATCGACGACGACGGGGAGGCAACGCTCGGGTACCCACGGTGATAGGGCGAGTTCCCATTCGCACCGACAACACCCACCCCCACGCCGACGGGTACGTTGACATTAACGGCGGTGTTAGGATTCGCACCCACATTGTTCCCGACGATCCCGAGCTCGACCGCGGCGGCATGGATCTGAGCCCACTGGACGTGATCCTTGCGTCGCTGTCTGTCCGCCTTGATCCGCTCCATCTCATCCGAGAGAGACCCCGACCCCGGGCCTGTGCCCGTCCCAGAGCGATCGCTCTCATTGATGGGTGCCCACACAGAGGACTTGCGAAGCGCGGTTCGGAGCGCGCGAGGACCCGCCAGGGGACCCGAGACGTCCGCATGAATAAGTGTGTTTGGGAAAAATGCACAGGCGTCAATGAAGCGGCGGAGAAGCGTAAATAAAACGTCGGTCCGAGCATGGCCCATATTCGGAGATGCAGAAGCAGAAGCAGTGGATGGAGATGCCGAGGATGATGTAGCCGAAGCAGAGGACGCGAGGAGGGACGTGGCAGCGTCAAAGAGGGCGTGTATAACGGGCGTGAGTGGGGTTGAGGACGGGTGGGCGATGACGTAGGATTGGATGAGGGAAGAGAGGGTTGGTAGATCGATCGCAGGGGTGACGAATGCATCGCGAAGTGCGGTGGGGGTCACGCTCAGTGCAATCGCGTTCTGCGAGGGAATCTGTACTGGCACGGGCACGGGACTTTGAAAGGCGAACTGAAGCTGCTGGCTGGATGGGCCTGGCTGGGGTGGTTGCGGTTGCTTCTGGGGTTGCTGGGCGGCATGAGGATGCGAGTGTAAATGCTGGGTATTTGGATCTGGTGTGGGCGAAGCACTGAAGGCTGTGGCAAGGGTTGGCGTCCACGAGATGCTGCCCGACGCCGGTGCTGGCTCAGATGATGAGTCGCTGCTGAAACAATCAAACACGGCGTACCTTTGTCAGATAGCTTCTTGGGCCTCGTGCGGCCCTCAATTTTGCGCCTCGCCCGGCCGACGGTGTTTTTGTACCAGTTGTATATTTGCTAGCGCGAGGGTGGGCATGAAATGCAAATCAGTGTCGCCACACTCACCTCGCGGAATCGCGGTTCAGCCTCCTCGACCCCCTGGAGATCTGGGGGTAGACCGAAACGGAGGAGAAACTCGCTGGCCCTGTCTAGGGCAAATTTCTTAGCGTCGCCGCGTACATGTCCCCTCGTTCTCGTCTCGAATCCGCTGATGTGACTTCGCAGGAATACAAGCTGTTCTTCCGTGTACGCCTTGGGCAACCTGGGTTTGCTTACCCTGGGATCTCCCTCCATCGTCTGGATTGTTTCAACACAATCAGTCACAGCCTCACAGATTGTCCCACCACTTGGAAACTCCCGAAGATCGGATTCCATTAGTAAAAATAGGTATCTAAGCTAATCAACACTACTACTGTTCTAAAGGTTTGCGGCAAACCACGAGATACATGGGCGTAAAGAGCTGTCAAGCCTGTCAGTGATTCCCTCGACACAAGCGGTATCCCGCTTACCTTGGTCTGGCCACCCTTGACAAGTGCATCACCAGCAACCTTGAGCTTCTCACAAACCTCCCACGTACCCTTGGGCACCGCACCAAACAACTCCAGCAAACGAAGACCAGTGTGAGTTACGAATTTTCCGCTCCAGCTTGTGCGCCACACCATCACAAGATCCCACGGCGTCTGGGCCTTGCGCAGGTCACCCTCGAGGGGATAATACCACGGAATCACGTCCGGTCGCGCAGCAAGGTCCTCGTCATGCTCGATCTCGAACCCGACATCGAGTAATGCCTTGCGTGCGGTCTTGAGCGGACGCATCTCGGGAATACCATTGCCGATCTCAAGCTGGTGCGCAAGTTCCTTGTGCGAGGGATTAGATGGATCCCACTCGTCAGTCATACACCACTCGTAGACACCAAACTACCCACGCCATCAGCTTACGCCCGCAGACCAGAAATAAACGACACCCACGACACCTCCTGGTTTGAGCACCTTTTTAATCTCGCTATAAATGCCCTCCCAAGAAGGCGAATGGCAAGTAGCCTCAATGGCATACACTACATTTCATCAACATCCAACCCACAATATGCCAACAAAAAGAATACACACCAGCATCAAACGAGTTCTCTCCAAACGTTTCCGCCAATTTCATAAAGTCACCTCGGACGTAGGTGACTTGCTTCTCAAGGCCAGCACGCTTCGTGTACCGCCTCGCACGCTGAACCTGGAAATCGTTGTTGTTGACCCCAACAATGTTCACATCCATAAAGGTAGCAATCTCGCGCGCAGGACCACCGACACCACACCCAACGTCGAGGACGCGCATTCCAGGACGGAGTTGCATTTTCGCGGCCAGATAGTGTTCATGACGGGCGAGCGATTGGTAAAAACCCTCTCCCTTGTAGAACCGGGAGAAATGAAACGACGTTCCCCAGGCGTACTCGTACACCTGAGTCGCACCATCGTAGTAGCCTAAAAATATACAATGTCATGATGAGCACGAAGAATACACAGTGAACGAACCATTGACAACGTCCGCGTAGCTGCTAAGACGGTTTTCATTGTTGGCTTCGGATTCCTTACTGGGGTCCCTGTCCCAAAATTTGGTGTAATTGTCAATCCGCTGGTTGACACGTCCGTCGTTGGCCATCATGTTCTGAGACGTTCCAAGTCAGCCAAGTCTTCACATAATTACTGAGAATCTTACGGGCACAGGAAGAAAGGAATGGTGAGAAAAAAGCAGAGAAGATGGTTGGCAAAACTTGTTGGGCCACTTTTTAAATGTTCACACATGGAAATCAGGTCATTTCGTTAACGTTCACGTGACTTGCTGTCAGTGGCGGAGCTCGAGGTCGACACGTCAACTTGAAATTGCGCACCTGTCTGGCACCATTCGTGTGTTTCCAGTGCCATAACATTGGTATGTTCACAACTCGCCAGGGCTCTCGTTGTACTTTCAGACACATCAATGGTAGTAAGATTCTTTAGCCAAGTCTGATAAAAGTCTGCAGCTGGGCTTATCTAGCTATAGTAATACTATCAGAACAGCTGCCATCTTCTGATCTCGAAAGATCTGATTTAGGAACTTGCCAGAGACTAACCCATATCTTGATTATCTAGGTTACCATTCAGCAGCATGGACGAGGCATGTCCCTTTCACTCTGCCCTCAGGCTTCAATCCCTCCTCAAATCCTTGCCTCGGGGATCGCAGTGGCGAGTGCACTGCCAGTGTAAGTACCTTGTTCCATCTCTGGTTTTGAAAACCGGGATTTGGTCGACGCTACCACAAGTACGGCCTGTCCCATCTCGGATCTGTTCCTGCACCTGCTTCCAACTATATCATTGGCAAATATCATCTGGACGGAGGTCGTCATATTCGAGAAGCTGGAGCAGTGCGTCTCTAAACCCTACGTATGATCAGGGGCTGCCGTAGGCTATGCACGAGGATACATAAAGATCACATTCAATGAGCCACGTATCCACCACAGCCTGAGCAATCACCATGGTCCTTAAACTCTACGGTTACTCTCGATCTTCTTACACCCGCCTGGTTGCCCTCATCTGCAAGGAGAAGAACATTCCCTTTGAGTTCATACTCGTCGATCTCGCCAAGGGCGAACAAAAGGTCGCCGACTACCTCAAGCGCCAGCCATTTGGCGTAGTTCCCTACATCGTGCGTTATACCACGCCAACTCCGTGGGCGCTGATCAATCTTTCTCCAGGACGATGACGGTTTCATCCTATACGAGTCCCGTGCCATCGCACGCTATTTGATCAAGAAGTACCCTAACCAGGGTACTGCTGGTCTTATCCCCACCGATCCCAAGGAGGAAGCCTTGTTCGAACAGGCGTCCTCGATCGAGGCGTTCAACTTTGACTTCCACGTTTCCCCTTGGCTGTTTGAAAAGTCGGTTAAAAAGTAAGCATTTGTGTGCGCGCGAGCGCCTGGTTTCTGAACGACATATCAAAAAAAGGATAATTGGTAAGGAGGTAAACGAAGCCAGGGCCAGCAAGTATCTCGCAAATCTCGAGGCCAAGCTCGACGTGTACGACGCTATCCTTGGCAGGCAAAAATACTTGGCTGGTGACGTACGTAGACGGTTCGTTTCTTGTTTGATTCGCGTGTCACTCGTGTCCCCACAGAACCTGACCCTCGCTGACCTCCAACACTTGCCTCATGGAACCTTGCTTTTCCATCTGGGCTGTGGCGACGTGCTGTTGAAGCGGCCCAACGTGGCCAGGTGCGGGCCCTGCAAATTGGACATGCAAATGAGTGCTGACGTTCAAGCTTAGATGGTGGAATGATATTTCTAGCCGGCCTGCCTGGAACGCTGTCAAGAACAAATTGTAAATTTACGGAGCAGGAGACTGCCCTGTACATTGGCTTTATGTTGCCCTGTACCTGTATCTCATCCTGCGAGATATCGGCTTTTGCCTCGACGCGTTGGTGGTTGGTCTTGACGACGAGATAGTCCTGTCCCTGCTAATGATAATGTCGGCCTATGGCCAAGCCTTTTGCTGCAGTTGAACAGCACTTCCACAGTGCTTGGTTCATACCATACTCTCGACGACGAGATGGTCACCATCTTGGAAAATGCCCCAGAGGAGAGAACCAGAAACGCTCGACTCACGTCTTGAGAAGGCACAAGTGATGATGATAGACAGGACGGATTTCTGGGCTTCAAGCATCATATTGATCACCATCATGATCATAGTCACACCACGGTTATGACACCCATCCAAGCCGCCATGTTCCGCTCCAAGATAGTATACTGACATGACTCGACTCGCAACAAACGACTGTGCAAATTGTGGTATACCAATCCAAGCCGCATCGACTCGTCGGTTCGTCCGTGACGAGACAACCGGTCAAAATAGTTTATCCGAGGAGCCCCTGGCTTATCAGATCGGATTCCTTACCCCCTTCCCGCACGTCGATGTGCATGGGATGGCCACACGAAAAAGTTATCATTGGAATAAGATCGAATTGGGTGACAGTGTTTAGCTCATCCCCGTCTTTTCTCCGGGGTGGGAAACACACGCAGCCCGAGGGTTGGGCTATCGTCATCATCTAGTCAGAAGTCCGGGTTTTCCGCCACCGTGGCCATCGAATGTCAATAACATGCATACCCTCGGAGGGCCCCCTGGAATTCGTGGTATCGAAGATCTACCGGATTTCGTTACTCAAACGGATTCAGGTTGCATTTGGAAATACGGCTGAACGGCTCGAACCTTGCAATGTTCGCAGCCCCTTGTGGAAAAAAATGAACCGAGAAACGGTGTTCTTTTCAACAAGATACATCAAGGTTGCGACGTGGCCTGTAACAAAGAGCGATTTGACCATGTGGAGCAATGTCTTCTCAAGAACTTGAAGAAGCGAGGTCAAATAGCTGTTTGATCATTGGCGGGATGGTGTGATCTGATTCGGAGTTGATATTATGTTTGTTGTTGACCCACTTGCCATCATGATCATGACTTTGATCTGAGACTCCCCGGATCAGCCAGCGATCCAATTGTGAGTGTATCTTTTGTTGTAAGCGAGCGATTTCTGCTACCCCGGATACGGTCGTTATTATCATTTACCTGACGTCACATGTTGACTCAAAAAATACTAACCCTTTCGGCTGCACTGGCAGTGGTGGAGAAACAGGGCCGTCGGATCATAACGCCCGTAATTCGCTTCCCATCGTTCAACAGAAGCGCACTCGCACCAGCACAGAATGCACTCCAAAGATTCTGCCAGTGGCATCCTATCTCTTGAAGACGAGCCCTCCAGTCATCACGAGAGCCGCGAAGATGACCCACTCATCCCATTCCCAGTGGATCCGAATACTGCGGAAAGGAGGCTCTTGCGCAAACTAGACCGAAGGATTTTGCCCATCACATGCGTTCTTTACCTGTTTGCATGTAAGATTGTCTTGAGACCTGGCCGGCACCCATTTGATTACTGACTGATCCCATTGGACAGTCCTCGATCGATCGAACTTGGGAAATGCGCGTCTTCAAGGATTACCAGAAGATGTGCTCGGAGGCGACCCTACTGGTTTGCTCTTTGATTGGTTGGTCGCAGTCTTTTTTATACCCTATGTGAGTATTGTCGGTCCCCGCAGCCACGTGCTTATCGACCGTATATTTATGTCTTGGCGGCCAGATTCTGTGCCAAGTACCTTGTACTGTACTCTCCAAGTGTTATAGCCCTCGTTTGTGGATCGGCGGCTCAGCCATTCTATGGGGTCTGTGCTCTACATCAATGGTGAGCCGTTGCCTTGTTTCTCCACACGCTGACCACGAAACACATAAAGTCGATCGCATACGACTTTCAAAGCCTTCTCATTGCACGATTAGGTCTTGGCATCTTCGAAGCAGGATTCGGGCCTTCGGTTGTACTGTATTTGTGTAGGCCTTTCTATCGCCGCTCGAGGGCTTATGGACTGACATATCTCCCAAGCATTCTATTATACCAAAGCTGAATACGGCACGCGAGTTGCTTCTTGGTTTGGGTTTGCCGCTGTTTCTGGTGCATTTGGTGGCTTGCTTGCCTATGGAATTCAGCATGTCAAGATATCCATTGCCAACTGGAGGTTATTGTTCTTGATAGAAGTAGGTCCACTTTCTATGTTCGTCCGATCTCACTCACGAACATACAACAGGGTGTTCCGACAATACTTCTTGGAATCTTGTGCCTGTTCGTTTTACCAGGGAGGCCGGAGTCGACCGACTTTCTAACGCATGCCGAACGCAAATTAGCAATAGAGCGTATGAATAGAGGGATAACTGGAGATGTTGGAGCAGTTGTAAACCGGAGTACACCCCTTACTTTTCACAGGTGCCTTCGGTTAACTAATTTGGGTTTCAGGGCACATTATCGCTGCCTTCTTGGATTGGAGAGTGAGTCTTTGTTTCTCATGTGGCGACATGTCGCAGCTGATCTCGGTGTTAGGTGTATGCCGCTAGTATCATGTACTTTGGTTTAAACTGCGCACTCGGCTCTCTGTCGGCTTTCTTGCCAACGATCATCGAGACGATGGGGCATTGTAAGTTCGTCTCAGTATATCTCGAAAAAAACCAATCACACGCGTTATTTCCAGCGGCTGCAATCTCGCAGCTCATGACTGTCCCTCCTTACGCAGCAGCCGGTCTTATCCTCGTGGTCGCATGTTATACCTCTGATAGAATCCAGAGCCGAGGGCTCTTGATCTTTGTTGCGTGCACTCTGGGAGGGATTGGTTATATGTTCGTTTTCCATTACATACGCTTCTACCCTCTTATCTAACCCCATGCGTCCAGGATTCTTTTGGCTGTCACACAGACTCGCATTCATCTCCGGTATCTTGCTACGTTTTTCATCGCAGCCGGCACGTATGCCAGCCTGGGTCTCATTCTTGCATGGTGTACGTCACAGCGGTGGTTGTGTGAGGAGAGAAAATATCCCTGACAAATAATCCCATTCTTTTCCCTCCCAGTCACACACAATCTGGGATCTGAAACGAAGCGGGCGGCAGGCATGCCGCTCTTTGGCGCAATCGGGCAAGCAGGAAGTATTTTGGGTTCACATTTATATCCCCTAACCGAAGGCCCGGCTTATTCGTGCGTTTCTCTCTCGTCCAGTGGTTTGGATGTTAACATCACTTTCACTAGACGCGGTTTTGGAGGTAAGCTCTCGCTCTCGTTTGTCCACGACGCACACTGCTGACATGTCCCCGTTAAAGTATCCGGAGCGCTCTTGTTCCTGGCTGCGCTCTCCGCGTTGATTCTCACCGTACGTCGTGACTCGCGAGTTCACTCGAAGGGCTCTTAACTGGGGATCAGATCTCGTACCGAAGGGAGAACGCTCGTCGAGATGCTGCATACGGTGTGCCTGATCGTGACGCGCCAGTCGATACATCCGAGTTGGCAGACAAGGTGTGTCGCTCCGCTCCTCTTGCACGTCCACTTACTATATACGCTCCCGCTCGGCTCTAGGCTCCCGGATTCCGATACCTTCCGTAAAGAACAGTCAAGGAACGGGGAGCGCTGAACAAGGGGGCATTTATACCCTCTACTCGTTTGCAGAATCATCTGAACATGCTGGGTTGGTTTTGTCGCGTCTTTGTCGTTGGGCAAGACGCAAAGCACTTTGGTCACTCGTTTTGTTCAACTAATAGTACATAATACTGGTGACTTCTTACGCATCGCGTATTCAAATCATCATCATTTCAACCCGTAGGCTTATGCCAAAGAGAGAGTGAAAAAGAGCGAGAGTATGAACGGGAAGCGGGGAACGGGAATAAGGAGGAAAACACGCATCGAGGTTACTTCGGGGAGAGGTCATCAACAAGTCGTTAACTAGGGTGCAGACGGTTACGGAGGAGAAGAAAAGACAAAGGGAAAGAAAAGAAAAGGGGGGTCGAGATCGGGAGGATCAACGGTAACACAGAAATATGGGACAGAGAAGAGGAGGCACCAAGAGGTAGTACTGTCATTGGACGTGATCATTATCCCATCCGAGCAGACAATCGTAGCAATGTGATTCACAAGCAAGGTTAGAACAAGATAGGAAGGATGCTGGGTAAAATGAAGAAAAGGTACTTCCACGAGGGCAGGTCGAAATGCAAGAAGAGAGATCAAGGCAGAATAGAATCAAGGCAGAAGAACGGTGTGCAACAGACGCCTCGCCGAGTCGTCTATCGCACGCATTGTTGGGCAACCCGTCCACCCAATAATGTTCCAGGAAAGATAGAGAAGAAAGGGAACCATTTTGAGTTCACTTGCTACCCTGCGACGCTTGCAGGTTCAGCGCCTTTTCCTTCAACACCGAAGGGTAGCTGTTCATAAGATGTGCGAGGGCCCGGAGGTCGTCCTGGTCCAACAACGCAATGGTCAGTTTGGGCTAGAAAAACAACTATCAACACTCGTCCAATTGTTTTCAGCCCACGACGACTTACTGCCCCCTTGATACCATATGACTTGATCGCTCGGAACCTAATCAAAAGTTAACGAGTGGCCCACAAGAAAGCGCGCGGGGTGTACGCACAATTTATCACCAAGTTGCTGTTTCTGGACCTGTATAGGTTTATCGAGGAGTCCATCAACAAATTCGTCAGTCGCCTTCACGACTAACGGATCAGCCTTGGGCAACGGAAGGCCAGTTGCAGAGGCAGAATTGGCAAGCTTGACGACCTCCGCGGCAGGCAACCGCGCCAAAGAAGCAATCGTATGGGATGAAGAGCTCGGGGTGGCAGGTACGGGCGACGACGCTGCAGACGGTCCACGCGACGACAGTGCAGGGGTTTGTGGTGAGTCCTCGAGCGCGGCGGTAGTTGTCTTCTTTGCCTGGGGTGTGGCAGGCACCGGTACGTAAGGGGGAGGTTCTTGGTTGTTGGACTCCTCTTCCACGTCGGAACTCTCCAGGACCATCTTCGCATCCGCGATCTTGACTCGTAACACCTCAACGTTGAAGAGACACATCGCTCTCTCGCGTTTCGGCAGACTCATGAGCAATTCTACAAGTTCGGCCTGTCTGGAAGACTCGATTTTGGCGACAGCAGCAGCCATACGATCCCGTTCAGAGGTAGGTGGAACGGAACCAGAAGGCGAGGAGGTGCGTGGAGGGGTGGACAAAGACGCAGATATTGAGATGGGTGTCGAGGGATGTTCAGGAGCCGAAGCAGTCGCAGCCAATTGACTCTGGTCCAGAACGCGTGAATCCTGAGAGTTAGCGGGTGACACCGACTTGACAGGTGACGGCGTTTTCGGTTTCAGAGCCGCGCGCGCACTTGTAATTTGAACCGCGAGTTTGGAAGGGTCCTGAATGCTTGAAACAACTTCGCTGAGAGAGAGGGTGACAAGAGACTCGACGACCGCGTCCAGTTCGTTCTCTGGAACACTATCGCTTGCTTTGACGCGTCTACTGAGTTCGCCAGTAAGCACCTCCTTTCTGACAACAGGTGAGAGCGCTGCAAGATCATCGTAACGCATGGGGAGGTTAAGGGTACCAGCGAGGGCAGCCTGCGGCGGGTGAGCTTAAGTTGAGGTAACTGCAACGCGAACTTACATTATAATAGCTACCAGAGCCTCTTCTACCCCTATCATGGCGATCGACACCGATGACGGGAGAACCAAGCACTGAGGAAGGGAACCGAGGACTGGAAAAACCGACGTAGCTTTCACCGCCTTCGCTCGCGGTTGGACTTGTCGCACCACTAGCGCTACGAGGGTGACCATTATGACCAAACCGCTGAGCCAACTTTTCCTGGCGTAATTGCTTGGGTTCATGCAATCTGACCACCAATTGTTTTGTACCCAGATATATCCCGTTCATACCATGCATTGCGGCAGCCGCTGCGAATAGCAATCAGCAATCGGAGTAATCTAATCTTAAGACAAACCTTGATCTGGCATCTGGAAAGAGACGAAGCCGAACCCGCGACTGTCGCCGGTTTCGTTGCGCATCACTCGTGCACTGACAAATAATTGGACAATGAAAACATTTCCAGGATATACAATTTACCTGACAATTTGTCCAAACTAGATACACCAATGGATAAGAAGTCAAACCCTAAGATAATGAATATTTACCTGACGAAAATGGGTGAAAAGTCCATTTGAATCGATTTCCGGGTCCAGATTCTATCGAACATTGAGGTATGATCGAAAGTGCGTGCATCCGGGATTACCTTGCAAAACAAATTGCATGGATCTATAAGACCACTGTGACTATTTGAACCGGGCCCACTCAAAGGGGCAAGTTGAACCTGTTGTCCTGGACCATGGACAAAAATTGGTGCTCGAGGCGGGGTAGCGAACGGGTGGGCACGAGGAGGGGAATACTGGTGGATGTGATGTCAACTAGGAGAGGTCTGAGCAAAATGTGTTACCTGCGCAGGGTAGGGGTACACAGAACCAGATGGCACAAAAGTGGGAGCGTGTGCACTGAACTCGGTGGCACTGCCACTAGTCCTTCTACCCTGGTATATTGTCACGGCGATGTTTTGACCTTCCACTTCAACACAATGCATCGCTTCTTCAGCAATGCGAGCATCATCTTCACGCCAAAACTCCACGACCCCGGTATCATTTCCAAATCCGGTCTGCGTGCGAACTGATGCAAGGGCGCCAAAAGGTCGAAAGAGGTCGTATAACTGGCTATCGGAGAAGCCGACTGGTAGATGCTTCACGAGGCGAGGTAATGCGGAGGGGGGTGGAAGCGAGGTAGGTGGTGACGTTGGAGGGTACGGCGAGAGGACGAGGAATACGGGTGGTTGGAGACCCTGGATGGGACGCGACTGCAAAGTGGCCAATGCTTTTTCGGCTGTGAAAGAAAGTGTCGATGACAAAACATCACACATGATGAATGGTCACACCTTTCTCGAGGAACTTGAACTCAATCGTCCCGGAGAGCGGGCGGTTGGATCCGTCGCGTGGAATATTAGGTCTGAAAGGCGCACTAGACTGGAAAGTAATCGCAAGATTCTCGTCTGTAACATAAGGTGGCAGATTGGAGATGTACAGTATGGGGTCGTGAATGTAAGGGTGGGGCTGTGGGCCATCGGTTTCTTGCAAAGGAGGAGAGGCATATCCAGAAGCCATCGTTGATTATCGTCGTAGTGGTCGTCTACCTAGATGTGGTTGCAAAGTTAGTTATGAGCCACAGCAAGACTGGGAATAGAAACGTGCCCTCTAACAAAGCCAACAGCCCGTGCTGGACGTCAAGGTGTTTGGTCAAACGCCTGCACGCGGTGGTGGCCTGCTTGCCACAACAAAATTCGGGTACACGCGTGGAAATGTTATGTAAGCCTACCGCCACATTCCTGGATGTGCTCCTCATTCATCCGGGAGTTCACAGAAGCGGCCGAGGCCACTAATGATGACCTGGCGCAGGTCACTGTAGGTGCGCGTTCGAGTACAGTTGCTTTGTATAGTTCCAGCGAACCTTTTACTCATCAGTGGAACTTGGTTCACCTTGTAGTGGGTGGGTCGGCCAACAAGTACTAGTCCGAACCGCGGATTTGTCCATCGGGCTAAATATCCCGGCGGAGGCGTTCCAGGAATGCGACTGACCGTGCCATTGGCTCAGCCCTTAGCCTACTTATCCCTTCCGGGTGAGCTTTCTTTCTTGTCACATCTGATTGTGTGCAGTAAGGTTCGGACAACGACGCATATCCAGTCGTTGTATAAATAGATGCGACTCCACTTGGACTACTCTCAAACGCCCTCCTGGAAACACGAATTCGGGTTTCTGCATCACTCAATTGGCATTGACTCTGGCTTATCTCCATTCTCTTTGGGCAGATTCATTTTACTCCGTCACACACAATTTTTGCGATTCGCGGTCTATTTTTACATGACGCGGTCAGTGAGTCCCCTAGCCAGGAGCTTCTGGTGGTATAACGAAGTTTACGCCGGCCTTACTATTCCACGAGGCTCAAATCGTTTTACGTTCTGCCATCCTGTTTCTGTGCACGATGCTGATGAGCATGTTTCATCGGAAAATGCGCTCTTCTCCCTCACAGTAGGGGGTGGGTCTTGAAACTGCCAAGATGCGAGTAGACACGCTACCTCAGGTCCATCAAGTTCAATGGCAGAATATCCACACAACCCGTTGTGAGCTGTGTGTAGGAATTTATTTATGCGAACTCGCAAGGGGGCTATTTAAAGCGCATCGATTTGGGTGGTTATTTTCGGTTTCAAGTGCCAGTTATCTCCCAACTAAGCACGTGAGCATGCATATGAAGAGTCGCAGTGCTGCATTCTTCTCCCCGATCAGTCCACGAAGTTGACACAAATAGCGAATGGAAGCGCCAGCCATTGTAATGACCCGTCACATCAGCCCATGATGCACATCTGTTTGTGCGTACACAACTCCTTTGAGCCCGGCTTCACGACGGGGTCTGTTCCATGTGCTACACTCGACATGCTGATCCTGATTCGATGTAACCTGCCAACCCCTGGGAGAGGTTATATATATCGCGTTTGTAGTTGTTTATGGCAACTCACTCCGATCGCTACTTCGTGGCGCCGAACTGAGGCGGCGCATGCTCGTTTGTGAGCATGAGCGCGGTTTTACGGGCCCTGTTGATTTTATTTTACCCATGATTGAGAAAAGAGATACTTGGATGTCACAAACCAGTGCTTAGCGTGGATGGTTGCTTGTACCGTGGTTGTAGTACGGGCGAGATGGCTTGACTCGTAACAATGCACACCGTGTGATTGTCTACACGCGCACATTGATCTTGAAGGAATATTTTGGTATATAGAGCGATACTCTGCACTCGTCAGCTTGCCTGAGGGATGATTAAAATATCAACTTTTATGTACCCTAGACCCTTATGTTCAAGCTGTGAGTCATGGTCGTGTTTGGGTCGGTCACGAAGTTGGCCGCAGTAGTCGGCGCTGGAGGCGTTTCGACCACAAGATCTGATACCTCATCCGGGTCGATACGCTCACCTTCTCCAGTGGCACGGGATACCAGGCAGTAACTCCTCCATCACTGGCACGCATGCAAAACGCGGTAATCACGGGTCTGCTATCTTGTGCATCGACTCGTGATTGTCTGAATGGCATGAATGGTACGGTGGATACTGAAACCACTATAGCGCGCCCGGTTCGCCCTTTAATCAAACGGCCGTATGGCCCGTATCAAGGATATCTGTCAAGCGGTGTCGGATCTGGGGGGTGCGGCTATTCATAGGTCTCAGATATGCAGTCCACCAAGAATGACTAACTGACTGAATGAGTATAGGCTGAGCAGTGACGCCTAACCTCTGATCAACCTGGCTCGGTGCTGAATGAATCCCGTTCGCCTATTCAGGAATCTCAAGCTCATGGCCATGTCTATTTGGAAGTTGCCGTCATGCTAACACGCACGGAAATGCTTGCCGTAATATGAACCTTTGACCCTGACCTCAAACAGCGGCTCACGACGCGAAGTGCTTGACCCTCACCTGAGCTTCGCCGTATAAAATGGACCCTAGAAAATGAGCATTTCGTCGTGTAAATTTTGCCTACCCCCTTCGCCCGGTGTTCTCATTGGTACATACAATGCATTCGCGGTCGCTCCTTTATTCGTTGGCCGCCATTGTTTCCGCTGTCGCTGCTCCTAGCTCACCATCTATTGCGCCTGCACCCACTGTGTCCCCTGCTAGTGACAAGCCGAACGATTGGCTATGGACCGCAGACTCCATCGCCGTTAGCCCGCAGCCCCTCCGTGGGGATCTGGGAGCCACTATCCTCGGCCCCCAAAACATCCCATTAGAGATAGAGAACTCGGATGCCTTTGCCCCTCCGACAACGGATGGTGGTTCTGTGTAAGTAGGATCAAGTTTCGACACCTCGCACTCTTTATTGACGCGACTAATTCAGTGACAACTTCAAGTGGCCATTCGCTCTCAGCCACAATCGTCTTCAAACCGGCGGTTGGGCTCGCCAGCAAAATGGTTAGTGGTTACTCGAGGTTGTTTTGGAAGATGGGCTGATTGATTTCAGTTAATCAAATGCCTGTCGCTGAGGCGATTGCAGGTGTAAATATGCGTCTAGAGCCAGGAGCTATCCGGTGAGCGTCCCGAAACAAGCGCGTTGCCTGGCGCTTATAAACACCTGTAGTGAAATGCACTGGCATACGGATGGTGAATGGGCTTATGTCATTTCGGGTTACTTACGAGTCAGTTGCTTCACTTCCCAAGGGCAGATATATCTGCAGGATGTGGTACGTTCTTATGTTGTGATGTGCTGTCACTTTTGCAAACAACACTGCAGGGCCCTGGCGATTTGTGGTACTTCCCTCCCGGATTTCCCCATAGTATACAGGCCCTCAACACTACTGTTGACGGCGCCGAGTTCCTTCTTGTCTTCGATAATGGTGCATTTAGTGAAGACTCCACCTTCTTGCTCACTGTAAGTGTTCTTTATCATCTCCGATACGTATTAATCGAGCTACTGGGTAGGACTGGTTGGCCCATGTTCCGAAGGAAGTCATTGCCAAGAACTTCCAGCTCGATATGTCAGCATTTAATCATATTCCCAGCCACGAGTTGTACATCTTCCCTTGTATGTCATCTGGACATGTGTTCCGTGTCATCTTCTGACTCGTCCACAATATGTTAGCTGCCCCGCCCCCCGAGGACATATATGCCGACATGGTCGTGCCAAATAACACGCCTTTGAACTACACGTTCCCTATGTCTAAGATGAATGCCACTCAGGCGCCTGGAGGGTCTTACAAAGTCGTCGACACTAGACTATTCCCTGCAGCTCAGACTATCTGTGCAGTAGATGTCCATGTCGAAGTTGGTGGTATGCGGTGCGTGGATTTCATTGGTTTGAGTATGAAGTCATTGCTCATAGGTTCCCGAATAGTGAACTGCACGTAAGTGATTTCGGTCCCAAGCATTTCGAGTCGAAGTCCTGAGCACCCGTGACAGTGGCACCCAACACAACCAGAATGGACTTTCTTCCTGTGAGTTCCGCTCCATCGATGGCTTTTCAGAGTCTAATTCGGAATGATTCTACAGTTCTGGTACCGCTCGTATTACGGCTTACGCCTCGTCGTCCAACGCGCAGACGTTTGACTTCCAGGTATGACACACTTTTCTTGGCAGAATGTCTTACCGATGGCCGGTATGATGACCCAGGGTGGTGACGTTGCATATATCCCTCCCTCATATGGTTAGTCCCTTTTGCCTGTTTACCCTCGAACAGGTGTGCTGATCCATTATAGGTCACTACATCGAAAACACTGGAAACTCGACATTGCACTTCCTCGAAATATTCCGCTCAGGTATGCCGGCTCACGCTCCTACACATTTCCGCTTCCTCAACGTTGTGTTTGTTACAGGCGAGTTCGAGGATGTCTCTCTGAACCAATGGCTTGCGCTTGTCCCACACGATTTGGTGAAAGCACACCTCGGTGTGGATGATGCCACAATTTCCAAGTTCTCCACTGTGAAACAAGAACTCGTCGGACCCTCCCAGTAGGCCAGGTCATCATCGTAAAACTCCATCTCTATCGCGTCATTTAAAGCGTCTTATCTCTAAGTAACCTTACTTGTATGAGTTTTTTTTTTATGGTTAACTTTTCTGCTTCCTTAACGAACAGCAAATGTTGGGGTGCAACCCATTTTCCTTGAATGTGCAAAGATACGATCTTACTTAACTAAGGGTTGCCAGTTACCAGTTGTATTCAATCGGTGCCGGACATGCCAGTGACCAGGGTCCTTATGGCGTGGACGTATATCGTGCTGCAATCGATTTCTAAAAATTCGATCCATTTGATAGGGACGCCTTCGGATACCTGACTTTTCGAGCTTGGCTTCCGTCAGTGCACATGCCACACTGCGTTCTGTCGAGTTGGTGCCAGCGGCGCGCCAGCAAGCGAGCCACAATTCTAATATAATACGTCCTTCGATTTGATAAAATGTAACGGAACTAGTGCGGAACTCTAAGTACTACTATTGTGATTCTGATATAAAATGGCAATGGGGTACGTATAAAGTTGGCATCGGATCATGCCAGTACTAACTCGATGGTGTGCCATTGGTTAGGTTCGGTGTATTTTTGCCAAGCGCAGAAGTGTCCCCGAGAAGACCATCTATGAGCTTAGTGATAAGTCAAAAAAAGAGATAACGGGCGCTGATTCGGATAAGTGCCGTTGGCATCTGGCAAACGTACCACGTCATGCAATTCGTAGTTGTAAGGGCCTAAACGGAGAACGTACGGCGAAGTGATTAGATCTAGGGTTGACGAGCGGTCGCTTACAACGCCACGTGCCTGGGAGTTGGAACCATATTTGGTGCTCGGCCAAGTCTACCCGCCGATACTGACACCAAGAGCTATGTAAATCAGGATCAAAGACATAGACGTAGATGGATAGAACTCATCTCGGTGCTGAAAGTCCAACGCGATAAGAATCAACTTATCGCTGATCACCCCTGTGGGGTTAGAAATTGGTGAAGTGGGGATGAGACGCTTGTCAGAAGCAGTGTATCAGCAACATACTTAGATATCCGCGTGGAGATTGGAGATGACATCCGGACTTCTCATGGCCAATGGGTCAGCCATGACCGTGGCTGCGGCAGGAGATTGCGTATCATTAAATGTTTTGTGAATCAAATCGGTGGGTATTTTCTTCGATACCTCATTTTACCACAGAAAGACACGGGACTGCCCGGACAAGAGGGACATTGTCTCAGGTCATGCAATGATGCGAGCTCTCGGGATTCTGCCAGTACGGGCCCGTCTTCGGGGGCTATAGTTGGAAGATGAGTCCACCTGAAACATCATGAAGGAGGTCGGAATATCACCAGGTTTCGCCGTCGCACTAACTGGACGCGGCAACTTCTGACCGTGCGGTTGGTACCGAGGATGAGTGCGGGAAAGCAAACAGTGGTGCTTTCTGCCAAGTTCTTGATTCCCGTCTATTGAAGATGACGATAGGGAGAAGGCTGTTCTATAACTGCCGTGGGATGGGATCAGGATGATATAACCGGAAAAAAAAGTTATCGATAGCCTGAGCCATATGGGACGTCATCACGTCTGGAGAATCCCGCAAAGCGGTTCAAGAACGGGGAAACCTGCCAGAACGAACCGGGCGCTTGGTACGCTGTTCTCGGGGAGATTGGGAAGATAAAGAATCGAAGGTCAAATCGAGGGTACTGAAGAACTCACCGCGGAGCGCGTTGCAAGCACGCCAAATGGTTATAGGTCACTATCACGTTGAACTCAATGATTATGATGGCAGCCTCGTTGGGACCTCATGTCATATTACGTGATCATCACGTGATATGTTGTTCAAACGCGTTCTAGTAGGCTCGATGACAGGATGCACGTTTGCACCCTGACTGTGTGGCATGGCAGAACCAGAAAATATGGAGCAAGACGTCTTTACCGAATCGCCGCCTATCATCGACATCGAAGTACTGGAAGCTGCAAAGGAGAACATCCAGCCACTGGCGTCAGGAAGGCGTGTCACCACCCTGTCTGCCATTCTGACCACCCCACACGCCCAACGTGATGCACAACTCAATTCGGCGCGTAAAAGACACCGACTCAACGTCGAGATTGCTCTGCGAGACGAGGACGATGATCCACTCGAGGCATATGCCCGATTTGTCAATTGGACGGTGGAGAATTACCCTCAGGGACAAAGTGCCGAGTCAGGTCTCCTTGAATTATTAGAGGAGGCAACGAGAGTGCTCAAGGATCATCATGGTGGAATATGGAGAGGGGAACGCAAGTACCTCAAACTCTGGGTGTTATATGCGAGCTTCGTGGAGAAACAGACGATGATCTACAGATTCTTGCTTGCGAACGATATTGGGACGAATCATGCACTCCTGTATGAAGAATATGCTGCGATACTGGAACGACAAGGACGGTATGTCTTTTTTTTGCTTTCTGTGGCGTCTTTTGAGCAACAACTATGCCTTTTTATTCAGGAAGAGTGATGCTGACGCTGTGTTCTTACTCGGCATTGCGCGGCAGGCGCAACCGCTCGACCATCTGCAGAGTAAGCATACAGAGTTTCAGAAGCGGATGATGTCTAGCACGGCAATGCCACCTCCCTCTGTGCCTGAACCATCCACCAGACGTACGGCATTAGGTGTCACGGCTTCATCATCTGCTGGTTCTCTTGGGCGGGGACATGCACCGTCGTCATCGCAAAGTGACGTTTTCGGGTCGGGCTCGAGAACAGTCTCGAATTCCCGCCTTCAAATCTTTGTCGACCCAACGGGCTCTGAACCACAGGAGGAGTCTCGTATGTCGTATCCTGATGTTGGGACACGTAAATCGCGGGTCAAGGAGAATGTGCCCGAAGTCCAGAGAGCCGCTGGGACAACACTGAAAAATGCGGGACGTACTCGTCGTACGGCCTCCGGCCCGAACACACTCGGAACCACCGCAGGCGGCACATCAAAGATTGTTCCATACAGAGATCCCGGCCCAGGGAAGCTAGCGGGAGAAGAGTCGATCCCTGCTGCAATGACAAGACTACCACCAAAAACACCTGCCAAGAATGCCACCGTGGTGCCCTTTCGGGATCCAGACTGTCTGGAGAATGAAATTCCTTGTACTCCTAGGTTCACACCATTCCGTGATGAGGTGAGCTCCGATCTTGGTACAATGTAGACTGCCTTCTCAACATGGTTTCGCATTGATCCTGATAATTAGCCTGAAACTCCTACCGCATCGCCGGGATTGGCTGCGCCTGAAACAGTAATGAAACCGAAAGTCGCAGGCAAGGGGATTGTTGTGTTGTCAGAGGCCGAGGCCTTGCGGAAGGACCCGCTGAAAAACTATTCTGCGGATGAATGTCGCTTAGTGGATGACTAAAAAATATTCCGTCGTCTTTTTTCTGCTCCCCATCTATCTCCCTTTCACCGTTTCCTCAACGTTTTGCTACATTAGGCGTCCATTTGCTTTTTTTTCTAATCATTTACTTCTTCGCTGAATATAGAAAGCCCCTGTCTTGCAACCGCAGCAGGTGTCGAAACTTTGATTGACTCAGATACTGCACCTCTACTATTCGACACCTTTTCCGCGCGCAGGACACAATGAGCTACAAGCGACAGGCACTTTATCCGTGCAATCCTGGGACGGAACGTGGTCGATCGACTAAGCTCGCCGCAGCCAGCGTTAAAGGATCTGACAAGATCATTTATACCAACGGACGCAGTGTGATCGTAAGTCCCATCTCATAATCTGCCTTTCCAGTCAGCCGCATGTATCTGACACATCTTTCCAGATTCTCGATCTCAAAGTGAGTTCCGCATCTGGCCCAGCCTCGGACCCTGCTCAACGACACTTTTTCACGGGTCGTGATAGCATCCGGGGTTGAGCACGTCGTTTACGGGACATGCAAAGGAAACGACGGTTGCACGTTTCTCGCCGTCTGGGTTTTACTGTGCCTCTGCAGACGTGTCTGGACTCGGTGCGCCGATCTCTCGTGCTCTCTTTGGGGAGAGTCGTGATTGACTGTGCTTACTGTTTATATTGCATCACACCCTACTGGTCGCTAGTGAAGATCTGGGATACAGTTAACGAAGGTCATTCTATCGCTGGGGAGTACAAGGTCTTGTCTGGACGCGTGTCAGTCGAATTCTTCCCCTCTTGCGTGCTCGTTGCTGCTGGTAGCTAATCAGAGTCATCGCCTTCATTCCGACTCAGAAATGATCTTGCGTGGGATGCTGACAGTGAACGGCTCATCGCTGCCGGAGACGGGCGGGAAAAGTACGTCCCGTCATACGTCCTCACATCTGGTTGTTCATGTGTTCCGCGAACTACATTTTAAGATTTGCACACGCTTTTTTGCGCAATACAGGCGCGTCTACCGGTGAAATTACAGGCCATTCCAAGGTTCGCTGTCTGTCTGATTATGGTCACGATTAGAGACTATGAGCATCTCTTGGATTGCATAGGTTATCAATGCTGTGTCTATTCGTCCGAAACGGCCTTATCGTGCAGTCACTGCGGATGACGGTGCTTCAGTTAATTTCCACCAAGGTATGTTCAACTTTTCAGCTCATCAACTTGGAGGCTTGACCGCTGAGTGTTCGCCTCCAAGGCCCGCCGTTCAAATTCGTCAAGGTATGTCAACATTTATTTTTCGTGTGGTTTGTTGAAGAGATATTTGTCCTCGACGACAGACGATTCGAGAACATACCAAGTTCGTGCAAGATATCAAATACTCGCCCAACGGTGAGCGCTTTGTTAGCGTCGGTTCGGACTTCAAGATCGTCTTGTACAATGGGGAAAACGGAGACAAAGTCGGGGATGTCGTGGACAGCCCGCACAAGGGCAGCATCGTATGTCTACCGCATCCTCAGAGTGAACTTAAAGGATAAGATAGAATATGGCATGTAGATGGCGTGTTCGTGGAGCCCGGCAAGCGACCGATTCATCACATCATCGATGGACAATACTGTCAAGTTGTGTGAGCACATCCCCAATGACTCTTTGTCAAGTTTTGTCTCACATTTGCATCGCAGGGGACGCCGGCACCCAAAAGAACGTGACGGCTTGGGCGTTTGACAAGGGTGTCCCGAACCAACAAGTCGGCAACGCTTGGGTGAACCCACACGAAATAGTCTCACTCTCCATGGGCGGAGAGCTCAACGTCATTGACGTACGCGAGGGAAACGCCAAAGCCACGCGCGTTATCCAGGTATGACCTCCTATCTCCACCGTCCTCAGGAAGATGCGACCTTCTGATGTCACGTAAAGGCTCCTCAAAAATCTGTTACCTCGGGCGCGCCCGGGCCATCGGGAAACACATTCTTTGTTGGGACCGCCGACGGACGTGTGTTCCAGTACGACACCGCCTCGCAGGAGACGGGCGGCTCCGTCAAGGTTCAAGGCGAGGGCCACACGAATCTCGTTTCCGCAATAACAGCCGGCGTTAGTGGACAGGTCTATACCGCTGGGTTCGACGATAAGCTTAGGGAAGTCAATCCGGCAGTCGGATTCACGTGTGTTTTTTTACTTCTTCGTTGGCGCGCGTCCGCCACTTGCCAAAATTCTAACTGCATTGGGCTGGCTCATTGAGCAGGCAGGCGACGCTCGCACTAGGCGGCCAGCCAAAAGCGCTCGCGACAACGGCGGACGGAACGCTGTTTACCGTTCATCCCGAGAAGACGGGAAAAATCGATGTAAAAGCTGTGCGAAACAATCAGACGGTATATACCCTACAACCGACGTACAAAGCCGTGTCGGTCGCTGCGTCTGGTAGCACTGTCGTCGTGGGCGGCGAGGTGCGTATTTATCTCATACCATCTTGGTGTGCTTGGATCACCAAAAACTGATCTAATTGACACCCCGTGTTGTACGGCATGCTACGGCGATAGGACGATAACAAGGTTCATGTATATACTTGGGATGGACGCGCATCAACTCTTGTTCAAAAGGCTGTGTCGGAGAGCGTGAGCACAAGGGGCCAGATCACCACGGTTGCGATTTCGGCGGACGGTGAATACATCGCCTCGGGCGACGTGCGTCTTTCTCCTTATGCCAGTTAGTTGTAACTGACGACCAATATTTGATGTTGAATAGTCTGTCGGCAAGATTGTCCTTTTGGATGGTAACACTGTTGAGGTGGGCTAGACCCCTCGCCTCCCACATGCCTGCCGCTCACGTTCACACGCACATGCAGAAATGCACCGACAAATGGACGCACCATTCGGCGCGTATCACCTCGCTCGCCTTTTCCCTGACACACCTCGCGTCGACCTCGCTTGACACGCACGTGTACGTGCACGCGCTCGAAGTTCCGTTCTCGCGGTACGTCCACGTCGCGGGGGCCGCGCCGATGGGCGGAGCGGTCGTGTCTTGGCTTTCCGGGCCAGATGACAGTATCAACACAAAGGATGGGAAGGGAAGGGTGGCAAGTGGGGGGGCCGATGGGTGTGTGAGGGTCTGGGAGGTGGTATTGCCTTGATTAGACGAAGAGGAAGGCTAGCACAAGATCATTTTGGATGCGGGTAAACACATAACACGATGCATCCTTGTATGTAACATAATGGTTCTATGTTATAGGAGAGGATACTAAGATGGATGTGAGTACCCATGGGCATGAAGACCGTGCGCGCGTGGGTACAACGTGAACGTTGACTGCTGGCCGGGTCCGGTGATCTAGTCGCGGGCGATACGGTCTAAAAAGGATGAACATGCACAAACAAACTCGACCTGATCTCCAAGGAACAAGGGCGATACGATGTGTTGGCACCGCATAGAGTATGCAGCTCAGTGTCGAGTCGCCGTGAGATTGCAAGCTGACGTTACCTTAGAGGCCAAAGGATGCTAAACGGGCGACGCCGGGGTCTAGAAGTCTGCGTAAACATGGACACGAACATGCAGTCACTGATGGATACACTTGGCATCTATTTCTGTTGAGCTACTAGTAGTACCGTTCTATTTATCCACGTAAGTTACCGGCCAAATAATACAGCACGTACAGCTTCAAATGCGTGCTTGACCTTTCAAGTCGAGCAAGGTTGGCGCTCCTATGGTAATACTAATCCAAAGGCGGGGTGACTTCCTGACGATTCCTATCTGGGCTTGCCATTATGGGATCAGCCGAGGGCATAACAGGGTTTGATGTGAGAATGTTCCATGTCCGAGTGTCCGAGTCGCCGCAAACGAACCCGAATTGGTGAACTCTGCTCGTCCAACTGTGACCCACTGGCAAACCCCAAAGCTTTCTGAGCGAGCATGTGGTAACCGTACGCGCTAACGTAGTTCAGGCAGTGACATAACGCCTCGTGTGGTAAATTAATCTGATTGGGGGCGACAGGAGGGCAACGACCTGAGCTATTCATGGATGACGGGAATCGACTCATTGTACGATGCACACCCCATTCTCGAGCGGGGGTTTCCGGGCAAGTCATGTCACTCAAGGGATGTGACACGTCCATGGCATAATAGAATTACTTAACACATCAAAAACATTAGAATTTGGGCCTGGGTATCTGGGGTACTTCATCCCAACGAGCCATGTGCTTACCGGCCTCCTAAGGAATGTTAACACTTCTGCGGTGTACTGCTGAATAAACATGACCGTGACAGTATCGAGTCTGCCATGATTCACTCACGTGGTGGCCCGGGTATCGATGACGAGCCGCCGGTGCCGCTATATTCTGGCCTAGACGCTGTGTGAGGGAACAATGCTAGTAGTCGTTGATGGTCCCATTCCCACGGAACATACCTGCAAAGCTGCAAGTAGTGCCAGTCACGGTGGCGCGGGACAAAACCCGAGTTAAAACCCACGTGACTTAGTAGTAGCACCTGCTATTGTCAGAACTTTCAATGATTTGTCAAAAGAATCCTCAGCTGGCTTAATACGTCGCAACCCTTCGAAGGACCGTTTCTTAGCAGTGACGTTCAAACGTTCATTTAAATGTGCCGGTATTAGACTGTGAAATTGCAACTTGCGGTGACGTTACTATAAATTATGTAATCCACTTGCTTCAAGTTTGACTAGTAGGTGCTGAAACCACAGTTCGGCTCGTTTTTCAAGATACTGCCGCGGCCAACTTAAAGCCCACTTGCGAAGGTAGGCTAGATAACGGGCAATTATCGCGCGTCTCGTGCCGTTGTGCTAGTACGTGGCGATACATTACACTCGCTGGCAGCTGAGTCTAATGTCTTTGCCTGCCAAAATGTCGATTAATCAGGGCCGCTAGACTACTGTTATGACGTTGACCTCAAGGTAATCCAAGACCGCCACAGGACAAGTGACGCTTCCCATTCAGTCAGCGAGCATGGGTTCACCGAGGCACAAACAGACGCACAGGGTGGAACATTTGGCTTGGGAGGGTTTGTACAAATCGTCCTCGGCACAGTTGGCGGTCATAACCGGTAAGTTGCTAATCGACAATTGAATGAACCACCCGGACAGGTTCAATTATCCTCATACCAGGCTGGACTCGCTCCAGATCCTGCTCAAGTTTTTCGTCCAAACGTATACATTTCAATGTGTATTCGAACTACACAATACCTAATGACGTCCCATTGGATGCATTCGTTAACGAGTTGCAATATAAGCGAAGGTGGCCAGCACACTTTGTTGTATCCTGAATATGTCCAATGCGTCTATCATCCAAGGCTGATCCAACAGAAAATTTTGGTCGGAAATCCATTTGGGCTAACCCCCATGCCAATTCACATGGAGGCCAGCCGCCGTCAGCCTCCTGTCCCCAATAGTATAAAATACCTCGTTCGTGAGCAAACACGGTCAGCCGCTTCCTCACTTGTTCATCGGCTTCGTCTTGCGCATTCATTAAACGGAATGGCCAACGTCGTCAGGACCACTAAGGACAGATCCATGCCACGCTCCGTGCGTTGCTTTCACGTAGCCTTAGTTATCGTTCACTGACTTTGGACCTCACTAGGTGGAGAGACTTGCTCTTAAGCCGTTCGTGGTGTGCAGCCTGCACACCAAGCGGTACGCAGTTTCTACGAGTAAGGAAACTGTCGCTCAGAGGCTGCCGTCGCTCCCGTCGCCGAGGCCGACCTTGGAACACCGTTCACTTCCTCGTGTGGCAGAAAGGTCGACGCTAAGGCCGTTTGTTGTGTGCGCCCTTGACACCAAACGATACGCGTCAAAGCCGATACCCCTTCCACCAGTTCCGTCACTGAGGTTAACGAAGGAGCGACAGTCAGCCACCCCAGTAGTTCCGACGACCGAGAGGCCCTTGCGGAAGCCATTTGTCGTCTGTAGCATGGATTCGAAGCGGTATACTATTCCGACGTCGAAGAAGACAATAATGCAGACGCCGTCATCGATCATGTCACTCAGGTCGACGAAGGACCAATCATTTGTCATCTTCAGGTCTACGACAACGCAGAAGATGACCTTGAGGCCTTTTGTCGTCTGTAGCATCAATACCAAACGCTATGCCGTCTCTAGGGCACGGACGACACAAGCACGCGACCCTTCAGTCGACATTAGCGTTGTCTACGCTACAAGGCTCTTCAAAGCTATAGGATCTACGGAGAAACTTGTGTCTGGTGAATGTCTCCCCAGGCCGCCCCCCTGCGCAATGTCGCCGTTCTCGTCACCAATCTTGCCTTCCCTCCTATCTCCGACTTGGACGATCATTGCCGATACGAGCGTCACAGAGATCGAGACGCCGACCAGTTCCAGTAGGGAGGCCCTCTCTAAGATCGGTAATGCGCCACCGTTGGACGTCGCAGGAACGCGAACCGATTCTTGCGAGATTGTAAAGCCTGGCTCCCCCTCCTCCGCACTGTCGTCGCCGACAGTGGTCTCAACGCCACCGGCCCTTGAAATGCTTGTAGTTGGACAAGTCGGTGCGTCCGAAATCTGCAGCAAGACGTTCATCGAGGCTTCGCCTACGACCATACACTCTCCCCTTGGGTCCTCGGATACTGCAAACAGAACCCGATCTATGACCCACTGTCCCATTGACATCCCCCGGTCCTTGTTCTCACCTTTTTGGCGTGCGTCGTTGTTCAGTGGCGAAACCGACTCCTCTGCCAGCGTCGGCACCGCCGTGGCGCGGACTCGCAAGTTGTTCATGCCTTCACTCAGGTCATTTGACTCAGACGTGAAGGTGTTTGAGAGTCCGGCGGTCCACGTGGAGATCGATGCTCCCGGTACCAGGGACGATGGCCGGTGGTCGGTTCCTGCCTGGATGGCCCCGGTTCGCGCGCTCTCATGGTTATTCAGATCGTCAGGAAGCTCTCTGGTACATCCGGTCCCAATCGACTTTGCGGCGTCTTGACATTAGGAACCAGGGATTTGAGGTTTATGTCCTTCTTGGTTTCCGGTCCCCATTGGTGGTTTGGATCCCCATCGGCCACCATTGTCCACCGCCTTTGCCATTATTCCCGCGTCCCGATTTTGTTCAGAAACGGGTCTGGCCAAGTATCGAATCCGGTGCTACGATCGCGACGCCAGCCGTTTGCAATACCATACGCTTAGAAACGACAGTCAACCCCCCAAGTGCACAAAGCTTCTTTTCCACTGGTTACCAGCCGTCCACGGGTCGGCACGCTTTTCGTCAATGATTCTCGTTCTCGCCCCGTTGATGTTGGATGCCCGACGGTATGATCTACCCAATCGTAGATATTATAACTCACCTCCTACCTTTCACAGGCAGGCTTTGCTTCGAAGACCTCGCGCTTCCAGTGACGAGCCGTTCAATGGCAGTCCTAGCCCCAGTCAACTTCCCGCAGCCTCGACATTTGTGTCCCTTCGACCTGAGCGATCAAAGTCTGCTGTTACGTTTTTGGATGATATCCATCGACCCCATCAAATTTCCCAGTGCACTGCCTTGTCCCGCTTTCTCCAGCAGTCGTATCATCGTTTTTTTGGCCTTTAACCACCGTCAATCCCGACAATAAGCATATACATCGCGGATGTCCACCTCAGAAGAAGTCGAGCATCGATTATCCTTCTAGTCCGACGACCTCGTTGCCTTGCCATTTTCAGACACTATGTCCCCGCCCCATCCCGAGAAGAAACCGCCACCAGCAACTTCTACTTCTTCCCCCTCCAGCCATGATGATGCCTTCCCCCCCTCCATCAGTGTCTAACTACTAGCTTGCACATGCCTTTCTCCAGCACGCCCCATTTGTGGGCGCAGAGAAAGGTCGTGGGCGGCTGTGGCGACACGGTGGTCACGTTCGTGGCTTGCTTGGGTGCTGGTCCGCTTCAACCGATCGCGGCGTGGTATCTATTCGTCTTTGCGGATGTGGTATGGTGCTCTGCCGACGTGCCATAGCCGTGCGATGAGGTTTGGTATGGACGATGTGACGACGACGGACATTCTGGACCTGATTACGCGCGCAATCCAAATGGCGATGATGGTTCACTTGTCAAGGTTGACGCCGACGCATGAAACGGTGTTTATCGACGATAGCTGGGACTTTGAACGGGGTGGATTGGCGAAGGAACAAGGCATGTTCATTCAGGCTGCGTAAAGGATTTTGCGAGATTGGATCGAATCGGACTGCTGAGCGGAAGCGACAACCGACCAGCTGAAGGCGATTACTGGGATCCGGGAACGAGAAAATTGAGGCGATGGTGAGACCGGCGAGGTTCTGAATCTTCGGTGATGTCAACGTGTCGGTCACGGTTGGATAGCGGTCAGTGTTTGTTTATCGATTCATGATGCATGATTTGATTGGTTCAGGTTCAGAACTCTGGTCTTGCCGACGTGGCCGATCTCCTCTTGATTGCCTTAGCCTGGGCAGACGACAGCGACGGTTCGGAAGCAAGCGATGGTAGTTGACAGCAATACTTGGTTCTTGAGTGCCTGGGAAGAGTCGGTGGCAAGGGAGCAAGACGATTCTACTGGACAAGAGATGCCACGGAATGCATTCGAGTTGGATTTGGCGACGTTGATTTGTGGAAGACTCGGACGTGTCAAAGCTGGACCCGGACGAGGTTTGGCAGAAGACGTGGCGATGGAATACTGTCAATGACTGAAGGTGGACGATGCTCCGTGTTTGTTCGTATGGCGATAGTCAGGGCCTGGAGTGGTTGGCTTGGACGGCGTCTCGAGTTCCGAAGGACGCAAGAGTCGGAGTTGGTGTTGAACGTTGAACAGTAATGCTGGTGCGCACTTGCCTCAGTTTGCACGTACATTTTCTACTTTCTCTTTCTCGTTTTCCTTGTTCAAGGTGCTTGCAAAGGGCCCGTCGGCTCGCACACAAATTTCTTTTTTTCTGGTGTCTTGTTCTGTTCCATTCCTTTTTCCCTGGTGCTTGCTAGGGGCCAACTTGAATTGGCTCGCACCTGAGTAGTTTCTTTCTTGTGTTTCTTATTTTTGGTGCCTGCTAGGGGTCAACTTGAATTGGCTCGCACCTTAGTCGTTTCCTTTTTGTGATCCTTGTCTGCGTGTGGAACAGTAGTAGTGTCCGGATTTTGCCAATTCATGGCCATTTTTTGTACAAGTAATTCGCATGAGCAAGCCAGGCACGCTTCCGTACTATCGAGGAAATGGCCGGAAACGACCAAAGTAGTGATGAAATCTTGACATCATAGTGGTGGGCATTGTAGCAGAAGCCCGAGAGTCTTTGGAGTAGTGCGAGTGAGTGACTCGGAAGGAGGTAGAATTACAAAAGCATGTGTTCAGCGAGAGCGCAACCTCGGGCTGAGTAGATGACTCGGAGACAACACACAGATAACTTGTCCAAAGCCACCCACACGAAGTAGAACCTGAAGTGGGGGACGTATTTTATGGTACAAATTTAGAGGCGGAAGAGTACGCTCATATGTTACATTACTGGGCCTGCGGCTCATAGACCAGCGCACGCTTATAAGAAGTCGATGATGGCTCGTCACGTTCAAGCTCAACTGTCCTGTGAACAGTGATTCTGACTTGCGTCTGGAAATGGTCAGCACCATCGAATTACCATTGGGAAGCATCAAACCCAACTCACCGACTTCTTTGATGATTTTCGTTGTAAGGTAGAGAACCGACGAGGAAAACCTGAAGGAATTCCCTCATCTGTGTCACGCTGCTGCTGGTCTTGGAGCTGTTTGCGTGCATTCAACCTACATAACTTTGCAATCGCACCCATTGAATTCCATGACAACGCGGAACTCACGTCGCAAGGAGTGAGTTAGCGTACACTGCTGAGGCACTTAAGCATCAAAGTTATGCAAAATATAACCATAACCACGCACGTTTGCTGATACAGAAATGGATTGCCATAAAGATAAGGCTGTCTGGCATTGTGAGCCACTGGCATGGCTGTCAGAACATTCATATTATCTCATATGTAGGACTTACAGCAATCATGGCCGAGATCGTCACCAAACTGGGAATGTTTGAGTAAGAAATGCCGCAGAATATAGAGTTACCATGTCAACATATTGGTCTCAAACGTGTACATGACAAGCATATCAATGACGCGCTTCAGTCTGAGATGCGTTAATGTGTCAGTGACAGGGGCGTAGTCGAGATCTCTGTAGGAATACTGAATGCTTACCTAGCCGAATCCTTTTGTTCTTTCTGCAAAGCCTTTAGCGTATAGGTCAAGAACACTGTGATCAACATGTCTACGATGCATGAGGCGACCAGACCGAGGCTTAGTACCATCTTTTAGAAGAACAAAATGTAAGACCAAGAACCCACGATACATCCAGTCAAACCTACTCGGAAAGGTGAGAGAAGAATTGCTGGAAAGCTTTTCAAAAAAATCCTGATACGTTGGTTTAAGCAAGGTGTTCTGCTCAGCAGGAATATACCTTACATGACAGCTGTTGTCACTGGAAGTTGGGATGGGTGTACTTATTAGAACTTTTCGTTTCATGAAACCATTCTTTACCTGCTGCACAGCCTGTTTCATTGGGGTAATTAGGCATTCACAATAATATATCACAACCACTCACTCAGACGAAACAATGCCAACACCAACTTTGATGATGAACAATTTGATCAACTTGAGATCGAAGTTTCGATGAGGTATATATACTTACTATCAATATCGTGAACGACCATCTCTGCCGGCTCACTAGGTATGGGTCAGCCTTTCATTCAAGTCGAATATGCCACTTACGTTTGTGGATGCGAATCGCAAAAAAACTGTAACGAGTTCAGTAAGCTGGCCAGTACAAATGTACGAACGCGATACCTATGTACAATGAACGTCAAGACAGACTGTACCATTTCCAAGACCCATATTAAAGGTTCCGTGCATGAGAATTGGACTCCAACGATACTCACAGTTACAATAACTGTTAGCTGGAACATGAAGATCAAATACAGGTTAAAATGACCAGAGTGCACATACCGCCATGGGCCTATGAAGTATTGGTTTCATGAGTCATACGACTGGGTTTTGCGATCTCTAAACATACACTGAGATTGTCTCTATTGCCTTTTCATTACCGTAATCTGCAATTAAATAGTTCCAGACGGACAAGTAGACCAATATGCTGTGTGCCGTGTCGAGCAACCTAAGGGAATATGATCAACACAGATAGGACAAGTGTGGCACGATAGGGCCTACCACACCGCTGTCACCTAGTTAAAACCAAGGTTAACATAATCTGGGGAATCAAAGGTAGCTTACTATCGCTTTGATCCTGGGAGAGTCTCGAGGGAAAAGCTTGATATAGAGGAGAGTCTGCACGACGACAACTCCAGACAGGCTAAAGTAAATGTTGGATGGGCTTTGATGACTCATAGGCCAGCGCGAGTACCCACACTGCGCTACCGAACCCACCCAACAGAAGAGCACCGAATGTTACGTTGATGAGGAACGTTTGATTCATATTAGATGAAAAGAGCGAAAGATGGGAGGTGGAGATGACGATCTTCAATGAATGTGATGGAGAGAAAAGCGAGAGAGGGGACTTATTGACTCATCAATTTATGCCGGAGTACGGTTTCTTCCACCATTTATGACCTCCACGTCTGTACACAATCCGGGGCCTGTGGATCTCTCGGATATATCGTATGGAAAACCTGATACACATGCTACGGCTACCATCAGGACCTAATAAGTACGAAACACCTCAAGATCATGATATATTGAAACACAAGCAAGCCGTCTCACCTCATGTCAACGCCACTGCCGTTATCCACCGCCCGCAGTATTTATGCGGGGTAAAACTTGGGGGGCAAATTCAGCTCAAGAAGTCGATTGGGATTGGTGAGGCTTTTCTGGCAGCAACAAAGGTATGACAGACTGGCGTACTACGGATTGCAAGGGAGGTTCAAGTTATGAAATTTCAGAATTTGGGGTATCTGGTGGATGATCTGTGGAGTCACTAGTAAACAAAGAAAGCAATAGAGATGACGGGGAAACGTTCTTGTTTGAGATCACGCCACTCACTGTTTGCTCTAGCGAGATACTTAAGTTACCACTGGTATCCTGGTAGTTCAACAAAATCTGATCCCCAATGTTTCTGTCGCCGCACTAATGCCCTTTAGTCGTCTCTGGACTATGATCCCAGGCCTGGTGTCGTACTTTTTAGTAAACCGTCGCACCGCCTCGACCTTGCCCGAGTACCGTGGTGTTGTCCCCCAGTAATTTTGTCACTGATTGCCAATGCCCATGATCCTGGGTTTCCCGTTCAGTTGGAACTTAGTATGATTGTGGCAGTGACTTTTCAGCTGGTGACAGTCACACGTTACAAGCAACAATTTGCAACTGTCTAGTAACTGGTGAGGTTCTGTAATCTCGCAGATGTTTGTTTCGGCCTCAATTCTCAGTCAAGCTCGTAACGGTCTAAGATGTGCTGAATCGATGGAAATATTGTGTGGCGTTGTCCAAAGAGTGAAACTGACAAAAGAGTGTGACTGACCAATACGAAGCCATAGGTAGTACTGAATTGTTGTCAATGGGTATTGCATACCAGGGAATAGAAACGCAGTGGGTGCAACAGTCAACCAAGTCAAGAAGAGTGGCGATAAGAGGAAACAGATGTCCAGCGAGATGACGGAGATAACAAGACGACACGCGGATGGATAGCGTTCCTAAAGATTCCACACGAAACAAATTCGAAAGAGAGCAGAACCTAACGGTTAGAGACAGTGACGAAACGATATGTGCGCATACACAGATGTCATAGTGTGGGATGCTGAAGCTCAGAATTTGACGTCAGCTTGGCTAGGCTCAGTGGGGGAGACTGATCGGCACATAATTCAACCGTTTTCTCAACACTTATTTGGAGCTGGTAGCAGATTCGAGTCGGAGATGAGTATACGTGGTCCAGGAACGGAAAAGAAGGACCAGAGCGCAATCCGAAACGTACCTGAGTAAGAACGGGCCCACTGCGTGACTATTTGCGGTGAAACCATTAGTTATTGGCGACGATCACATGCCCACAGCGTTGAATCAACTTACTTTGAACCGGATGCTAGAAAATCGGCGAGGGAACTCTGATGGGCGGTCCAAAGAGACGTCCCGTCGTCGTTCGTTTCGGAATCCTTTACGCGTATTCAACCTACGTATGAGGTTACCCATCAGTGGTATTATGTGAAGAAGTCCCAACCGACATGGCAAGCAGCGAGTTTGCGTACACTGAGCATGATCAGCCATTAGCATGATGGTAGCAGAAGGGGTGAGAGGAACAACTACCCACATTTGCTGAGAGAGAAGCTGATCCCCATGAAGATGAGAGTGTCCGGCATAGCGAGCCACTTATACGATCGTCAGAACCTCCAGAAGATCATATGGGCAGGGACTTACAAAAACCAAAGCCAAAATTGTCACCACACTCGAAGATTACATCAATAAAGAGGAGCACCAAACATAAAATAACTAACGTTATCAGCAAATTGGACTCGAACGTATACATCACCAGCGTATCAATGACGCGGTCCAAGCTGTGGTAAATTAGTATATTTGTGTCAGTAGTCAAAGCCCCTGGAGATACTGCATGCCTACCGGGTCGATCCCCGTTGTTCTTTCTGCAAGGATTTTAGCGTATAAATCAAGAATCCTGTGATCAGGATGTCTACAACCGATGCGGCCACTAGACCGAGGGTGAAAATTATCTATTGCGGGAACTAGATCACGAGACAGAGAGAAATGAATACGTGAAGCCAAACTCACTGGTAAATTCGTGTGGAGAAGTGCGTCAAATGTTTTCAGACGTATCCTAACATGTTGGATTGGAAGGACACTCTCTACCAAGCAAAGATACGACCCACATTTCGCCTGTTGTCACTGGGAATTTGGGAGTGGCCATTTTAAAAGGCATTGGGCATGTGAAGAAATTTTTACCTATTGCACAACCTGCCCGAATCTCACTGAGTTCATACAGGGATTAGCAGATACAGTTTATAAGTACTCACACAAACGGAACAACGTCAACACCATCTGTCAACGATGTTTTACATCAGATTGGCATCCGCAAGCTGGTGAGTTAGACACCTACAATTAATATTGTGAATGTCCATCGCTGCCGGCTTACTAGGTGTGCGTAAACTTTTGATCCAGGTCGCACGATGTCCACTCACGTTTGTGAACGCGATGGGCGAAAAAGCTGCAAAACGTGGTCAGAAAACTGAGTGGCCCAGAGGTGGAAGAAAAGTGGTACCATTGTACAATGAGCATTAAGATGGCCTATTCCAGAAGTGAGGGTACTAAGGATGAGGTAGAAAATTCGACCCACAGTCGTCATAATCGTCAACTTGAATATGCACATAAGATAAACTTAAGAAAAGTCGAAGTGTACATACCGCAAGTGGGCTAGACAATTGTTCATATCACGAGTTAGGGAGTGGAATCCCAAAGTTGCGCTGGCATACGTACGTTGGTATCGTCTCTATCGCCTGCTTATTACCAAAATCCACGATTAAATATTTCCAGATTGCCATACAGACTAGTACGCTGTGTGCCGTATCGAGTGTCCTAAGGGAATGAGATCGAACGCTCACAGACGAAGAAACTGTACCGTGATAGGGACTCACCACACCGCTGTCACCTGCATGATCACGCTGCGAGGTCAGGGTATTTTGAGTGGACACCAAGGTCACTCACTATCGCTTTGATGTAGGCGGAGTCTTGAGGGAAGAGCTTGATATATATGATGGTCTGTACCATAACGACACCGTATAGGCTAGAGATTGTACATGAATTGGTGGAACGGATATGGCTACAGAGAGCACTCACACTGTGCTGCAGCACGAACCGAGAAATAGGGCACCTAATGTTGAGTCAACGAAGAACGTCATGTTATCACCTCAGTGTTGTAAAGACACGATAAACACAGCCTGGGGTGCCGATCCTCAATGAAGGGGCTGGGAGAAATGAACGGCGTGAGATAAAATGTTCGTCGTCTTATGGAATAGCAGATCTGACATGATTCCGAAAGCCTCGCCATGACACCTTGATTCGCATGGGCAGCTGATACACTTTTTGACACAAGTGTCAAGCGACGTAGTTATCCCTGTTCGGCAATGAGTGATTGTGTCACTGTCACTCGAAGAGCTTCAAGAGAGCGCTTTGGCAATTTAAACTCTACCCTCACCAGTCTGCCGCACGAGGGAAATAATGAGGGAAGTTTGTTCAGGTTCATTTTCCTGCCAGTGATCGGATGGTGGATGCAAATTGGTGGATTGACCAAACATAAAAAACATAATGACACTGTCGAGTTCCGAGTAAGCTGGATCCGATGAGAGGGGCTCTGATGTCGGAAAGCACTTTTGACGTGTTCAACACGAGGGTGCTCCGTCAGCTTCGGGCCCGGGACAGACTCGGCAAGATAGACACATCATAATTACTATATATAGTAGTGCCTGGCGTCGCTAGCGGCCCGCCCGGGGGGAAGCCTTGTCACGTACGGTCAGGCCAACCAGGCACTGGGCCAAAAATGACAAAGCATATATACATGAAGGCGGTGGCATCTCCGTTCGACACGTAGTAGAGACCTGATGCTCCTGACGGGTCGGGGCATCGAATGCCATTGTGTTAACGAGGATACAATCCACAAGCCCTGTGGATAAAACTGTACTTATTCCCCATTCTGAAAGAAACCAACATAAAACAAAACGGGTAAAGACGAAACTTGATGGATGCGCACGCACGTGTATGCGCCATTATTATATAGCCCGTGGCTCAAACATCGACAAGTGCTTGAATCCCAACACGGGTGTGTCATCACGCCCAAGGTCGACTGCATTATCAACATTGGCTCTCAACTGGTTCGAGGATAAGTGCACCAGATCAACCAACGAAGAGTCAAGACGAACTGGAGGAGCAAGGGATTCGTTACGCGGCTATCCGTGGACCATGACGTTAGGATATGCTGGATTCGACATTGACTCGGATTACATGTACATACCACAAACACATTCATCGATTTCTGCGCCTTGCTGGAAAATTGAGGCAACCCTGGGGAGAGGGGTATGTCCGAAGTGTTGAATGATTGCCGGTGTTGAAATTGTTTACGTGCGTTCAACCTGGTTGCTCATAGGTGACGACAATATCAACAGATTTGAAACTTACGTAGCAAGCAACGAATTTGCATACACTGTACGAGCGATATCAGCTCCGGGAGTAAGGAACAAGACGACTTGAAGAAAAAGGAAAAACAGGACGTACATTTGTTGACAGAGAAATACACCGACAAAAAGAGGAGTGTGTCCGACATCGCGAGCCACTTGTAAGAAGCACGGACTGTCAGAATAACCAGTGAATCTGATCCAACAAGTCAAGGCTCACAAAAACCATGGGCAAAACTGTAGCAGTACTAGAGAAAGAACCACTCCTATAAGGTGCTCGAAAACACACGAAGTGACTCTCACCTCGTCAGCGTGTTGGTCTCGAATGTATACATCACAAGAGCGGAAATGATGTGGTCCAGTCTGTGGCTGGCAGCCTCGTCATTCAGTGTCACTGAAGAAACTACAAGCACTTGCTTTGTCGATTCCTTCTGCGATCTCTGCAATGCCTTGAGCGTACAGGTTAAAAACCCAGTAATCAGGACGTCTGCAGTACACGACGCCGCCAAGCCTAGGCTGAGAACTATCTATTCAGTGAACGATATTGTAAGACCAATGACACTCAGTGACACATCAAGTTAAACTCACTCGGTATTTTGATTGTAAGAATGCAGGAAGGTATTCCAGATGTATCCTGGTTTCCTAGATTTAGGAGTGGGACGGTCTACCTATCACTAATAAGACCCACATCTCGACAGATGTAACTGCAAGATGCAGATGGATCAGTTCAGGATGCATATTCGGGCTCGTGGACTATCCTTTACCTATCACACAGCCTGTCCCATTGACGTCATTTAAGTGTTGATGGAAAGGAGACAGAACTTACATAGACGGAACAACGCGAACACCAGCTTTTATGAACATTAGATCGGCACGGAATTCAGGATCATGTAGTAGATAATTACGAGCACTATCGTGAATGACCATCGTTGTCGACTCACTACAAAAGCGTGAGCCTTTCGTTTGGACTGGTAGCATACTACTTACGCATGTGAATGCGTTGGGCAAAAAGCTGGTTGACGGAGTCAGCGAACTGACCAACAGACAGCCAGTAAAAACGATACCAATGTACGATAGTCGACGAAGTGGCCTTTTTTAGGAGAGAATCACTGAAGCTATTACGCACGAAAGTGGAGAATCATGCTCACAGTGACTATGCCCATCATCTGAGACACGAAAATCAGACGAGAGTATGAAATATTAGAGCGCACATACCGCCAGTGGGCTGGACAATGTTCATTCATGCTGGTAAGTCATGGAATAAACCTGAAACACCAAGGGTCATACATGACAATCTCCTGTATGGAATCTTCGTTGCCGTAGTCTGTGATCAAGTAACTCCAGATTATAATGAAAACCAATATGCTGTGTGTCGTGTCGAGGGTTCTAGAGGAACGAAATCAAAAATCTCGCAGAAAAGAGGGCCTGGGATGCAAAGATAAGGATTTGAGACTTACAACACCACCCACACCTAATTAAGGTACGAGGTCAGAGTTTCTGAGCAGCATAGGGAGGAGACTCGCCATCGCTTTGATCCTCGGGCTCTCTTGAGGGAAGAACTTAACATAAAAGAAAGTTTGCACGAGAACGACTCCGAAGAAGCTAGAAAAAGGGTTGAGCACTAGTCGGTCTGTTGAACTAGAATGACCACTCACATTGCACTGCAGTACCCGCCGATCAGAAGAGCACCGAATGTTAAATTGATCGAGGATGTCATATCAGCGCCTCTGTGTTAAGGACTAAGGGTAAACACGAGGCGGAGATGACAATCTTCGATAGAAGTTAGAGGAATGGGCCCGAGGGAAGGGTGGGAGATAATGAACTGGAACATGAAACGCAACATTATGATCTTATGAAAGGCATTCCGCTGGAGGGAAACAACGTCACCCTAATCAATCCTCATCCACAGGTGACATGCGAAAGTAAGGATTGTGTGCCCACTTGAAATAGTCGATCTGTCGATAATCGCATGCCAATCGTCGGCGAGTAACCTCGACGTCAGACGACAAGTGCTCGAGCAGGAGTTTCTTCCCCTACACTACCACAAACACCTGCACGAAAGGACGGTAGAGTTTGCTCATTTGTTCAGAGATTGGCATTGGCAGTGATGTGTTTTCCAGGTGAGATGATCGGCAAGCTGCAAGCTGAATTGCGGTCAAGTGCTGACGAAAAGGTGATCTTACCGTGATCTTGGGACCGGGCCCTGACAACCTTTGCAACACAACCGAGGGCTGCTTCTCCGGAACCGTTAGTTATTATGAGAATATGTTCTGCGGTCTTGAGAGCAGTTATCATTACTCACGAAGCCAGACAGGATTCAGGGTCTCGCAGTAGAGTGTGTCATTATTCATGAGCGTGACCGCAGCCGCATTTGACATGCGGCGTTGAACCCAAATGCTGAGGGTGGCAATCGGACCTACTACGAAGCGTCAACGCATCTTTTGTTGTGGTCTGGCGCGTGTTGCACATGGACCGCATTTTTCACGTATTAGCGTCAGGCACTCAAGGGGTGCTGGGTCAAACTACTAATGGTTAGCGATCGCCGTTACATTTCGGCGTTGTCGCTTAGCCATACCATGTTACGTGTGAATGTCAGACAGCCCAAAGTAAGACTGAGTCCAGACCTTTCCATTCCGACCTGCTTTCACAGCTCGGAGGATATAGGCTATTTGGGGTATAATTCCGAGAGCGTTGGCACAGTATCAGATGTGAAACGGAGCCGACAAAACCTGTTGAAACGGGAACGTCAGATGCGAGCTCAGCCGAAATACGTACATACTGCGGTCGGGACTTGGTCACATGCGACTGCCGACTACGGACTCCTCGGAGGGTCACAGTTGTTGTTGATACCACTTATGACGGGTTCCCGCATAACCTTCTCGTAATATATATGTAGCCCCTCAGTTATCTTGGACAGAACGTCATTCTGTTGGCCTTACTTCTCGATTTATAGTGTGAAAGATCCAATCAATCTGTTATGGGTACTTACCACTGCACCGTGCACGAGACCAATTCCGCTGTCAGGGCCAACCATTGTGCGTAACAACCTGAACATGAGCAAGTACCTGAGTACGTACCAATTCCCGGGCCGCAGGTACGTTTCATTTGAAAATGATGAAGATTACAAAAGCAGGTCACTGTTACTTGCTTACACGAAACGTATCCTCGTCACCTTCGTTTGGCCAGAATTCTACCTCAAGCTCGACAACCCGTGCCCATATCGCTTCTGCGCGAGCAAGTGCCACCGATGCGCGCCGTCCAGCCAAAGAATGACCTACCATGACGGGTACAAAGTAGTCATTGACTAGATCGCCAATCTCTTTTACGAATTGCACGAAGCTAGGGTTGGCGTCCGACCAGCTATAAGACAGATCTCTGATGGCCTTGGCCGTGAGATCAGTTTCTGATCGTTCTTCCGGTCGCGAATACTCTGAGATGGCGTGATAAACGGTGGACCAGGCATCCAGGTAGACCTGTACTCGAACTTGGGTTTAGTCTTGATAGTAGAGATAGCGGTGATGCGAACCTTTTCCATCGCCCACAAAAAGACGAGGCCATCCTCGAGGGACGAAAATGTGGCAATCCTGGCCATCTCCGCGGTATAATCCTGGGTGGCTTTGCGGTCGCGCCAGTGGTCAATTTGGAGGTCGTAGGTGCGAGCAGTGGTGTCGAAAAAGGCAACTTCGCGAACTATGTTGGTGAGACATCCGACAAGAAGAGAAAGAGTGCGAGTCGTGAACTGAGCATTTGGGTCGTCGAGTGGTATTTTGGAGATGAGTTGTGCGATGAAGCGGGGGTAGGCTTGGGCGGCGTAGATGCGGTCTTGGGCAAGGTAGAGGGCGAGACGGGGGGTAGGGAGTGTGAGGGAGGCGGCGCTGACAAGGAAGGGGTGTTTAATGGCTGCGTTGTAGGTGGTGGTCGAGGACAAGAGATGGTCTGTGAGATTGGTCATCGTCGTCGATCACAAAGACGTGATAGGGGACATGCACGTGACTTATCAATGAACATCCACGTGATTTAAATGGAGGCGTGTTTCTCCGATCCAATCGGACTCGTTGATGGACATTTGGCAATGGACTCTCACCAAGGAGGCCATCGCGCCGTGCTTTGTGCGCGATGTGCTCGAAATGCGCGACTCTGGCAAGTCTTGTTTTGACTCTCAATTTCAACTGACACTTTCTCCAGATGCAGACTATTTCTGGCTAGGGTATACCCCTTGTCGCACGGTTCTCCTCGTTGCCCTGGTCGTCGCCATTCAAGTGTACGACAAGCGTACCATTTACACTAGTCAGTTCTCCTCATGCTTGTTCCGTATCGCTGCTGACAACATACCCAGTCGACGACGGCACGGCCGTCATTGACTGTGTGTTTCGTCACCACACACCGCGTTCCCCGCCTCGATCTACCGTAGGTCCGAGCACAAAGTCCGTCCCATCACTCAAAAACAGCGTCTTGACAAGGTCATGGCACCTGAATTAATGGAACCACCGCCCCCAATCACGGAACCAGGCTACCCTGTCCGCGTCGTTGGTAAAGTTGTACGACACTACCAATCAAAGCAGATCCATGCCGACTCAATTGGTCAGTCCCTTTTTGTCTTCTTCAACGCATTTGTCTCTCATGCGGCCACATAGACTTGTGCCCATCCTCACTCGACGAAATTGCTCATTTGGAACGTGTCGTTCAACTTCACAAGACAAAGTATTCCCTGGCTGTGCCTTTTGTCCCACCTCCTAAACCATCCTCGCGGGCACCTTTGCCAGACATATCAACAGCGAATACAGATGCACGTGTGTTTTCTACTGATACGTCTGCTCCACACCATCCTGGCCCGAGCTCCACGTCGTATGCTCTTCCTGCACCGCCACGTCCTCTTCAAGATCGAAATCGACCTCTACCCATCACGAAGCACGCCCACGCATCCCGTCACATACACATCCATGTACCATCCTCTCCCATTGCATCCTCCATCGCATCCTCGACGCCTTCCAGCCCATGCAAGCCATCCAGCCCCATCGAACAACATGAGGTCAGTCCACTCAAATTCCATCGTGCTTCCCGACGAATACACTACTCCACAGGTACCATCCAAACCCAAACTACGACATCCATCACGTCTTCACACTCGCGATCTCATCGCAAACACGTTTCGTTTGTACGTCAAACATTACATGGACAACGCCCCGCCGTCTTTTGTCGTTCCTTCCTGGCCATCTCCCTCCCGAGGTACATGTGCAAATGCAAACCTAACGACACCCACGAAATGCGTGCGGTCCGGTCGAGGTGGGAGAGATGATGGTGACGAAGAGACTCCCCGCCCCCTGCTCCGTCCCCGCCCTCATTTAAATGTAGATGAGACCGAACAGAATGGGGACGACAATTTGGACCCGACATTGGGCTTTACTCTTTCTCATCTCCGACGCGTGCCCGAGCTGGCGTTACTCGCTGCACGGGTTGTCCGTGCTGAAACGCGCAAACGGGAAAAGGTTGAGCGGGAAAAGACCAAAGACAAGGGCAAGGAGAGGACGCAGGAGTCTCGGCCCGCCTATTCCGCCTCGACGGCGTCAAAATCGAACACAGTCACAAACACGAAAGCGGAACCACCGAAGAAAAAGATTAAGAGGCTGTTTGCATGGGCGGTGGTTAAGCTGTATGAAGAAGGGAGCATCGTGCTGTGGGATGGTGAGGTGAGGCCGTTGCCTATCCCACCCCCACCACCTGGAGAGGACGGCGCGAGTGGGATATGGGGTGGCGACAACACGCTGGGCTCCGTGTCGGTGCCAACATGCGGCTCGTCTGTGTTATACGACTTGTCGGCTTCGGCGTCACTCTACTCGCATTATCACGCGCCGCGCAGGCGAGGCGACGGTGGCGGTGACGGCTCTGCGTCTGTGGTGGTGGTGGACCCTGATGCCGACCCGGGGGAGTTGTCGGATCCGGGGGTGGACGAGGAAGCGTACGTATCACTCACCCCGCGGTTACTGGTGGGGCATGTGAGGGAGGCAGTTAGTGTGCTTCATCGCGGGCGTGGGCGTGCGGGAGGAAGTACCGGAGGCAGACAGGTGACGGCGGAAGACATTTTAGCTTGGATGCAGTGTAAGGATGGCCGCTGGGCAAGAGTGGGTGTGTGGGTTGTAGAGGAGGCGTTGGCAGTGTTGAAGGCCGGGCGAGCAGTTTGAAGGAGCTCCAGGGTGATATTTTCTTGCAGATCATTTAGTGTGCTCGGATATAATGTATCTGTGTCAATTCAACTAGTCCTCTTTCTCCATACTTATTGACTCAACGAGGCGTTTCGGACTACTGTGCCACGTCCGAGGTGCCACCTCGGACTTGAACACGGCCCGGGTCTCGGACTCGGAGTCAGCAAGTCGGCGACCTCTTACTGAAACATGGCCGTAAAACCCTATTGTCGGAAACGGATACATGGACGCTACAACTCTACTAGTAATGGCACACCCAGACAAGAATCACGAGAGGGAAACCGCTGAGGTGGAAGCCAATCCAAACGGCGTAAGTATATGGTGATCCTGCTTCGATACATTATCCGCAAGCCAAGTCATATATAACGTGCATCTCATATCGGCTTCGCTCCTTTGCCACCGGACTCGTCGATCCTGTCCCGAGACTACGTATCGTAGTCAACAGACTCAACACCGGAAGTCGGGCCAAGACAAATCGCCCTGGTATCATTAGTTCAAACACCACCCTGAGCTCCAACCCAAACAGACCCTGAGCGCTGTCCGATCTGACTCTTGACCGCACGTTGGGCTCGCCAAGCATTCTGAACGTCCCCCAAGCCTCGCCACCGACAGTTTGAACTTGCCATGATCGTTCATTCCAGAAAATTGCCGGTGACGTCGGCCGATCAACATTGGGATATCGACATCGACATGCACTGGCATGTCATCCATACCTGGGGCCATCCCAGTCCAATGCCATCAGATCTCGCGTCCAATCTAAACGGACCTGCCCCGTACCTTCGTGTATCCAGGCCATCCATCTCGTACCATGTCCATCAACTATCGTCATTTCATGCACCCGAGTTGGCGACAACCTTAACCAAATCACCATCACCATTTAGACTACACACAGGAACCTCCCAAGTCTCCATCATCGTCACTGAGTCGTCCACACTGGACTTTAGGTTCGTTGTAGGTCGTGGTTACAATGATCAAAAGATGCTAATATACCAAAATTGGTCGAAAGAACCTAGCGCCTGACCAGGAGCAAAAAAGTGAGCTTTACGTGCCACCATCGTCTGTAACCGTTCTCTGCACGCCCACAGGTGGGGCATGCTGGAGAGAAAGAATGGGTGAAATCGGTGGCGCCGCAGCAGCCAAGGTCGTCGTGTTTCTGGCAGTTTTTGCTTGATCTGGGAGGCGGCGCGACGTATAGAATGGAAAGGCGACAGAGTCATTGGACTGGGAAGACGACCAATGCTCGACTTCTAAAGGATGAGGAGAGCGTAGGGATGGGCGTGTATTGTATGTAATGATGTTGACGGGGTCATTGGAGATAATGGTGCGCTCAGAAATTTGATGGAGTGTGGTCCAAGAACACAACCTTTGAGGGATTGTTGTATCGTGCAGGCAGTAGATGCGAGTATCCAGGCTGCAGGAATTGACTAGGGAGTAGTAGGGACTGGAATCAGCGTCGAAAAATTCGTCGGAAACGTAGCCACCATGGTCTCCGTCGAAATTGAGCGCGCCCGAGAACGGCGGGAGAGTGAGCCATGCATTCAACATCCAGGGAGCGAAAACGAGAATTGCAGTGATACTGAGGTGGCCACTATTAGGGCCATGCAAAACTCGGCGATCGTGGATGTTGTGTACCAAGTCCATCCGCGGCAGTTTTCAGCATCTACTTTCCCGGGCCGAAATTGCCAGTGTGAGCCAACCAATGGTCATCGGTGACACACACCAAAGTTGCCACTGTCAAGATGCGACGGTGATACCACGCATCGAACGCGTATTCGGCCACCGTTTCTTCACGAAAGCGAACACCCTTCATCATTATGTGTACTATGTGACACACTGACGCCTAACGGGCCTCGCGAATACTAGATGGATCACTCGGAACTGACGACGGGGACAGCCTCAGCCCGAGTCCAGGGACAGGGACCTTCCTGCTGTCATCAAACGCGTCGCAAATATCGCGTTGTTGTTTCTTCCGTGACCCTCTATCCAGAATCTAGACTCAAGCAACTATTTGTATATCCACGATTTTCTCCTCAACTCATTGGACCCCGAGTTTGCTTGCAGTTGAGGATTATAGGAAACGAAACGAAAATCGGAAAGGACGAGTTTGAATTCTCTTGTTCCCTCGCAGTGTTTCAGCTTTCTCTGTCAACTGGGAACACAATCATGATTTACAAGCGCTCCCCATCGAGTCGCATGGCACTGCCGATCGGCAACATGGTAATTGACAGCCTGTGTCCAAAGGAACTGTTTCTGGGTTGACTACATTACTTACATAGCGTATCAGCTGCCAACAAGGATCCGGTCATCGCATTGTGACCCTCGGGGTTACGAACAACGGAAAGATCATTTTTCTATGTCAAAAGACGACGAGTGTTCCATCTCGGGTTCATTCCTGCAACACACCCTTCCGTCGGGGATCGTCATTGGTAGCATCTCGTGTTGTTGTGTCCCTACCTCACACAGGTGCGAACATGACGTCTCACATCAGTTTAACATTGGGCGCTATGCTACTCGGAGGGTATTGTAGTGCAGTGTGAGTACCCACAGAGTCTGGCCATGCCGATCCATATCCAACCTTTACTCTAGCCTATATGGCGTCGTTGTGGTGCAGACCATCATTTACATCAAGCTCTTTCCCCAAGACTCTGCCAGTGTCAAAGCGATAGTGAGTGACTTTTCGTGCCCATCAGAAACACTTTGACCTCACACATCGTAATTAGGTGGCAGCAGTGTGGTAGGTCCCTATCACAGTGCGGTTTCTTCGTCTGTAGGCGTTTTATCTCATTCACTCAGGATGTTCGACACGGCGCACAGCATATTGGTCTGTATAACAGTCTGGCAATATTTGATCGTGGACTTTGGTAATGAGAAAGCGATAGAGACGATATCAATGTACGCATCCCAGTGTAACCTTGGTATTCCACTTCCTAACTCATGAAATGAACAATTTTCTAGCCCACTGGCAGTATGTGTGCCTTGGCTTTTCTTTTTTTACTTACATATTCATCCAATGTGCGTATTCAAGTTGACGATCCTGACGACCGTAAGTACGATTCTTATCTCGCCCGTAATAGCCTCACCTCAAATCTAGGCCGTCTTGGTGTTCATTGTACATTGGTAATACTTTCGTTGCATTCATCGCGGTTGGTTTTCTGACCGTGTTTATGCAGTTTTTTTGCACATCGTATCTTCAGATGTAAGTAGACTCTGTCTTGCTTGAACCAAGGCTTATATGCACATAGTAAGTCGGCAGTGTTGGTCATTCATGATGATTGTAAGCCTCTCCATTGGTATGCCGATACACAGCCAAAACATGTTTATCCGTTGACAGTTGGTATTGACATTGTTCCGCGTGTGTAAGTATTGTAATTCGTTTCCATCAGACTTGAACAACCTGACGTGGGACAGGTTGTGCAACAGGTAAAATAATGACTCATGAACCATGAATTTTCCATTAAACCCGTTCCCAGTGACCACAGGCGATATGTAGCTCATTTCCTTGCTTGGTAAGGAATCTCCCTGAACCACATGTGTCAGGATACATTTGAAAACATTTGCGGCGGTCCTCCACTCCGACTCACGAGTGAGCCCAGCTCGACTTATACCCTATTCTCCGTCCAATGATCTTGTCCTCGAAACAGATTATTTTCACTGCCGGTCTAATTGTGGCATCAGCCGTAGACATCATGATTACGGGGTTCCTGACCTATACGCTAAGGGCTCTGCAAAAGGCACAAAAAAGATCGTCCAGGTAAGTAATGCAGTGGCTCGGACTGGCTCCTAACCACTATGACTTACCACAGTTTGAACCGCGTCGTTGACGCATTGGTAATGTATACATTTGAGTCCAATTTGTTAATAACGTTAGTTGTTCAAGTTGCGTTTCATGTTTGGTGCTCTTCTTCACTAATACACTCTTCCAGTGTGGTGACGATTTTGGCTTTGGTCTTCGTAAGTCCTAGTATGTGATATTCTGGAGATTCTGACGGTTATACAAGTGGCTCGCTATGCCGAACACTCTCATATTTATGGGAATTCATTTTTCTATCAGCAAATGTGCGTGGTCTTTTCTCGTGCCTTCTGCTGTTATATGATACCTGATGTGGTGATGACGTCTGAATAGTGTACGCAAACTCAATACTCGCCACGTGAGTTCCAAGTCTGTTCTTCACATTAGGGCATCACTGACAGGTAACTATGCAGGCTGAATGCACGCAAACAATTCCAAAGTCAACGGCGGAAAGTCACCTCTTTGGATCTCTCAGTGTTCCCCCGTCGATTTTCCGGCCGGTTCAAGGTGAGTTGATCCGACATCGCAGGATGTAACTGACGTTAATTTTTCGAACGCTCAACCCTGATTAGTCCCACAGCGAGCCTGTTCCTGCACAGGTATGTTTCGATCCGGCTTTAGTCCCTTTTTATGTTCCTAATCTTGGCACCCATCTTCCACTCCGATTTGTTGTACATGAGCCAGCTCCAAGTCAACGTCGAGAAAACAGTCGAACTTGAATATGATGATCCGTCTCCTTCGCCCGGCTCTAAACAGGCTTCACCGATTGGACCACGGGCTATAGAATGACAGTGCACACAGTCAAATTGATTCGTCTCCATAAATTTCCAGAATCTTTGCTTTCTTTCTCTGATGGCGGGATTATCTATCCGTACCGTGTCTCCCAGTTTCTAATCCCGCTGGACACGCGTCTCATCCCTGGACGAGCATAGATTGATCTTATCTCTAGACTAATTTTTTTTGCCCGCTGCTTTTCTGTTATGTACGGGTGCTTCATACCATGCATTATGGTTGTGTCACAGTCATTGATTACACTCCGTTGTCTGGTTCACTGCTTGGACCATCTCTTAGCATATACACAGCTACTTTCTACCACGTACATAGACACTATATTTACAGCATATCTCAGTGCTGCGAAATCAAAGACTTTCAGACGAATACAAATTGACGCACTTTTTACGATAAATTGTAACTATCAATGTGTGGTCGTGTGGTGGTGGTCCTCGTCCTCTTGGCCACATCGGAGGGCGTTTGCATTTGCGAGCCAAGTATATCAACCCGTTCGTCGTCCAGTCAAGGAGACGAGACATGACAAGTATTGGATTGACGAAGCCTAGACAAATGTGATCACGCAACCGGTACTGACAAATATATGTGAGAGGTTATGGACGGATGGCAGACATTTCGTACAAAACATGGATCTTGTGAGATGCCTGTAGGCAGGCGAGACCCCTATTCAGGATCGAATACCCACCTTACAGGACCATCACCTCGGGCATGATTGGACGTCGAGCAAGAACGGACTCGGAGGCGGCTCGTCTATCGACGGTTTGCCTCATCCGTAAGATCGCGGCACGTGATCACAGTTCGATTGACTGGTCACCCGAGTAACGAGTGTGCGGTTCGCAAGTCGGCACTGCTCCAACAACAACAGTGGAAAAAGGTCAGTCTGAGTCACTTATTCGGAGAGTTTCGAGACTCCGCGTTGACGTGCAAATTGAGTCCCCATTAGAGTACTCTCAAAACAACCAGAAATCACATTTGACGTGTTCCACGTTGGAGAGTTTCATCAACTCTAGAAGGCAACCGCCAGTCTAGTTTGCGAGGCAGGTCAAGTGCTCATAGTTGGGGTATTGATGACAATGCGGGGAGCGAACCTATGTCACAAAATATACCTGTCAACGCCACTCTGGCAGGAACGGGGCCCAACGGTGTGACTGGTCAACGTTTCAACTGCCAATCAGGCAATCAAAACAGCACCGTGGCACCGTGATTGAACCTATACTGAGTAAACCAATAATTTCCTTCCAGAAGGCGAAAGGATGGTTACGAAGTCATTACGAGTGATGTTACGGGTTGAGGGGGGGGAAGGTCAACCACAGAGTGTGACCGATTCAAGACAATTACTCAGGCTCCCACGTCGCGACCATGAATGATGAGCATTACAACGGAAAAAGTGCTGGCTCACCAGGAACATCTGCTACGGCGACACGTGATACAACCACAGCCAATCAATTTTCTTCGCCACAAACGTGAAGTCCGTGTGTCGGAAGAAAGCTGCTGCAAGCAGAGAAATTTTTGAGTATAACTTGGCAACCTGTGGTCTCGGATAAACACAATGGCAGGTGGCCCATCTTCTTGGATTATTACTACAGTTCAAATGCCTTGAATCCTTGATAAATGTCGTGGGAGTGGGAACCTATAGTATACGTATGTGCAAATTGGTGTGTATATAGGGTTTCTTGGACGCGTCCTCTTGGGTTCAAGTTGAAGCAGGACATATATGCAACCACACTCGGTTCGACGGAATACATCCTTGGGTTGAGGTTTCTGATACATCAGATCTTAGTTTCGGAGCGTGAAGTCTTCGGTCCTTGCAGTCAGTGTGGGTCAGGACTTTGAGACTGAGGGCCGCGGTGATACAAAAAACACTGTCTGGTTTATTGGTACAGTGCCACACTCCGTCTTAGAGGAACTGTTTGGGGCCATACTCAGATGTGTTTGCAGCTTGAGTTTGAAGCTTGAAGGCTTCCCAGTGATGCCACTTAGTTAACCCGGCCCGACATCAGGTTGTGGCGGTGCCATGAGCACTGATACGACAGTTCGGGGAACGCCGAGACAGCTTTCTTCAGCTTCGACTTGAAAGCTTCAATTGCAAGTTGGTTTCCGCCGATGAACTCAAATAGTACTCATCGAGTACTCAGGCAGAAAGCAGGTTTCACGGCGGCCTATTTCAGCTGCCAGTGCTCATGCCTCTGGAAATTATAGGCTGTCAAGAAAAGTTGCAAAATACAGCAGGCGTTGGAGGGCCCTGCCTAAGTGCCTTATCAGTGATCGCTTACCATCACCGCCGACAGTCAAAAGACACCCACATTGTGCTGCAAAGGTCAACGATCGTAAGTATGAGACCCCGGCCCGTCAGGTTGCCAAGTAATAAATTTTTTTCCCTTTTCGGGGGGCCGCCGTCACTGTCAAAACGTTAACACCAAAGTCTTGAAGTTCTGTTTGAGCGCCACTCCCCACCGCATCAACATGCCCGTTGCAGTAACCAGCAGCTCTAGGAACTGACTTTTCCGCTGAATGTCTTTGTTTTTGGGATCTTACTGATGTTTCCTGATTTGTTTGTAGGGCCAAACCAGCCAGATTTCTCCCACCGCTTCCCTCATCGAGGTACCCGCGTTTAGGGATCATTCCATATATGCGTTGACACACCCCAGGCAGTGACCTACAAGCATTCGACATCAAAAAATTTCGACCCAAGCTACGTGTGTCATCTGTCAGTCATTGATGATCGAGGGGTATTATGGCCTTGGTATCTGGTTGTGAATGGCGGAACCAGTCTCATATCGATCTTATAAGATAGTGTTCCCTCACATTCACATCTGGGCCCCTCCTCTTGTCTGCCTTCCATCGAAGATCGCCACTCTTGCGCTGTGTTTCTCCCATTCCTTGCCCAAGTTGCGGATATGGTATTCCTCATCGATGTGACAATAGGTGCTCTCATGATTGGAGCCTTCGCAGCCTCAGCGTAAGTACTGGGTCTGCCCGTACCATACCGGTTCATGTTCAATGTTTACTCTAGCTTATCTGGAGCTGGCCTCGTGCAGCTTTTCCTTTATGTCAAACTCTTTCCCAATGATTCCGCTGCAATGAAAATGCTTGTAAGTCTCCTTTAAATATTCTCCCGCACACTTTGAATTCACACCGCAAATTAGGTGGGGACGGTGTGGTAGGTTATATCTCTGCGCGTTTGCCTTGTCCATGAATGCTTAGTTTCCACTTAGGTTTCTCGATACGGGACACAGTATGTTGGTATTTACAACCAACTGGAACTATGCAGTCGCGAATTATGGAAATGAAAAGGCGATAGGCGTAATCTATCCGTATGTCTTTGACCGCGCCACTGTACTACATGACTCAAGGAACCAACGTCTTCTTTAGTCCAATTGCAGTACGTGCACTCCAGTCCCGCTCATCACCCCTGTCTGATTTCTGTACTAAAGCTGACAATCTTGGTGACTGTGAGTGTAATTCGATTCTTGTGCCAAATAACCTCATTGCGATCCGCTTATAAAGGGTCTTGTAACGATCATTGTACATTGGTATGATTGTGCCTAGATGCTGGCCAGTAGATCCGCTTACAGCTTTTTCGCAGTTTTTTTGTATACCGCCTCCACAAACGTGAGTTGCATACGGCCAAACTGGAATAAAAGGCTTACATTTCATGTTTTTAGTGAGTCGACAACGATGGGCGTTCACGGTGTTGCTTGTAGGTGTTTACCCCACTGAATCCTGAGCTCCGAGCCGATCAATTTTTTCACCGTTGAAGGTTCTGTTGGCGGTGTTGCGTCTGTGTAAGTTCCTGGAATTTATCTCGATCCACACTAAACCTAAACAACCACAATGAGGCAGGTTGCGCGATAGGTAAAATTAATTCATAGGCTGATGGTTTCTGGTTAACAAATTTATTCCGCATTTCTAGTCACAACGACTGCAATGTAAGAGTATCATCGTCTCTTGGATGATCGCTCTTAACCCAATTTTCAGGATTATCGCGAAAACAGTGCCTGTGTTCTTCAAGACGAAATACAAGGTAAATCTGAGTGGTTGTAAGTGGTATTCTCGATCTTATGTTCGTTCTAGGACATTGTCACCCTCGGTGGAATAACGTCATGCGTCGTGGATATCTTGATCACTGTGCTCTTGACCTATACGCTACGATCTTTGCAGAAGGAACAGGATGGAGTGTCGAGGTATTCATTTCTATCTTATAAGGCCTGGACTACCATCGGTTAACTGCCCACAGCTTCGACCGCGTCATTAGGGCAGTTGTGATGTATACCTTTGAGACCAATTTGTTGACAACGTCAGTTTATTCCGCACGCTATTTTCCTCGTTGACAACTTCTCCAAGTGCTTCAGTATTCTTGTCTACGCTTTTCGTAAGTCCCAACTCGAGTGACCTTTTGGAGACGTTCTGACCCCGCACAAGTGGCTTGTGGAGCGAAACACGTTCATTTTTATGGGATTTCATTTCACCATCAGCAAGTGTGCGTAGGCTTTCGTCTCATCTTGGTCCTGCTCCGTTGCTGATCCCTGTATAGTTTACCTCAACTCGCTGCTTGCGACGTGAGTCCCGGATTTGTTCCCATGCCATGAGACATCAACAAGGTGTAGGTTGAATGCACGCAAACAACTCCAAGAGCATCGACAGCGCGACCTCTCCGGGAATTTCCCATTAGGTTTCCAGAATAAATTTACAAACTCCAGGAAATCGGAGAGCAAGTTTACCTCAGTAAGTGAGATTCGGCGGTAGAGTATGAGCGACGATTCTGATCATTTTTATAGTCCCGTGAAGAGCCCCTTCGTTCTCCGGTACGTTTGGATCAAGCTCTGTGGCATTTTTCCAGCAGGTAAACTCGCCGTCGATTTCCAAACAGGTCAAAATCACCGTCGAGAAAACAGTCGAATTGGATGGCGAGATCTCCCCGTCTCAAAGCTTCGCCCGCGTGTGTGAGGCTTGAGCATCTAAACCTGGGTTGAATGATGTATATCCGCACATCATTATCATCCCGACACCCACTTTCCCTCGTACACGCTCCTTTTTTCTGCTTTACCCTCCTGTTGTTGTCTCTTGCACCGTATTCTCTTGATGCTTCGTCTCGTCGCATCTGTTTTGGATATCCGAACCTTTGTCTGTTTTCTATATGGTACTATTTGAATTGTACACGCTGGAGCAGGGGCTCCCCGGGTGCTGGCCTCGCCGCATCCTTGAGGCTGGGTTCCCACAGGTCGTAGCGTAGGCTATATAGCGGTCGTCGGTCCTGTACATAGGCATCCTCTTCTGCTACAGGACCTCCTTCCTGCCTTCTCCATGTGGTGACGAGAGCGGATTCGGATCCATTGCCACCACTGCCCACCAGACACAGCTACAGTTACAGCGCGCGCGTTTTTCTTCTTATCTC
>JBBPTX010000157.1:0-56070 GCA_038094595.1 Pulveroboletus aff. annulatus
GCTTACGAGATGTATGGAATGCCGTAGAACGTCATGGAAGGAATGGAGTTAAGCGTGAGAAATGGAAAATATTAGTCCGATATAGTGAGAAGGGAAAAAGAGTTCGTCCTGCGAACGGATCGTAACAGCTGGAGGGCGTCCTTTCTTTTTCCTTTCCTGATCCACTAGGTGTAGGTTGCCTGGTTGGTGGTTTGAGTTGTACTAATGCGCTAAGCATTTCTTGAATGCTAGTTAAGGCATCATTCATTTTTGCCATTTCATCTCTCATGGCAAAGTATCATTGTTCTTGTTCTGCGGTGTACTGTGCGATGGTGTTCAACTGGTCATGCCAATCAATGTTTGGGTTGGTAAGGGCGGCAACGTAGTCTGCAACGGAGATGGCCATTGTGATTGTTAAAGAGGGTTAGGGTGACTAGTATTTGTATGACTTTCTTTGCTGTACTCTCAGCTGTACTCGACTGTAACGATCATTCCTTCTGATCGTTTGTGGGTACTCGCGATGCTGTCTCTTTGTGCGAGGGGCTAGGTCTCTGTCTTCTTCTTCTAACTCTGAGGCTTCTCTGTATCGCCTTCTGGCTATGCTCGCTTCTCTTTCGAATTGCTGTGCTCCTAGAGTTGCTTCTAAGCGCACGTTTCTTTGGACTGTGGGCCACGCGTAAGGGTCTGTTTCTTGGTTCCTGATGATGTCAGGGATAGGGGTTGTAGGGTGGCGAAGCGAGGCGTTGTCTGTGATAGGGCTTAGGGTTTGTGACGAGGGTGTAGGGTCCCAATAGTATGTGTGACCCGTGAATCTTAAATCGGTGGCGATAACGTCAACGTCTGCTCCGTTACCGAAGCTTCTGGGTTGGAGGTCTTGTTCTAGCAATCTCCAAAACTCTTCTTCGCTGGCTGCAACGTCTGGCCAGTCGTTTGGGTCGACTTCACTCCTTGTGCTCGCTGTTGCTAGCGAGTGCTCCCTGCTTTCTACTTTAACTACTACTGGTTCTCCTGTGGCTACTGGAACGTCTGCGAGTTCCCAAGGTTGCGCTGTGTTCACACGAGGAACGTAGGCGAGGAAAGGGAGTAAGGATCGGTGAAACGAGATAGGCACTGAGTAGAATGCCCTTAGTACTACTCCTGGTGACTAGAGAACGCGCTCACTTGCGAAAGCGAGGGGACAAGTGGCGAAACTAGTGCGTTCTGGCTTTCTGTGATGATAGTGAAAGGGTGAAAGGTTTATAGAGAGTCTAGTTCTAGTGTTGCGACTACAAGTCTTTGCAGGCAATCACTATCAGATAGACGTTGAGAGGAGGGATATCTTAGTACTATTTTGTAGGTGGAGAACAAGAGAACTAGACTGAGGACTCTAGCCTCGTCCAGTCTCGCTTTATATACTAGTTCTACTGTAGATACATGTTGTGTACCGATCTAGATACGTATCTACATAAGTCCATCCCCTTGGCCCTAAGTGATTGACATGCGGCCTACTGCTTGCAGCGGGGATTAACATACATGAGGATTCCAGCCGTTGATCTGCTGCAGGTGGAAGAATGGAAGGTGTCAATGGTAATTAAAGATAAGGGATCACATCACAGTGACGAAGGTGACTGATGTGAGGTCTGTGATGATCACGAGGTATTAAATACGTGCTGTGATCAGTGGGGCGAAGTGTTGAAGAGCTGAATGTGAAGCCCACTGATCTAGAAGGGCCCATTAGATCCCCTGTGTCTAGCACAGTGTCTGCGGTCGGGTTTACCCTTGATAAGATAAAGGAAGTGTCCATATGTGCAAAGTAAAGTTGAAAAATATATAGCTGTAACAGTCGGCCTGTAATGGAGATTAATATATACATGAGGTTACCAGCTGTTGATCTGCTGCAGGTGGGTAGAATGGAAGGTGTCAATGGTAATTAAAGATAAGGGATCTCATCACAGTGATGGGGTGACTGATGCGAGGTCTGTGATGATCATGATGTATTAAATACATATTGTGATCAGTGGGACGAAAGGTGAAGAGCTGAAGATGAAGCCCACTGATCTAGAAGGGCCCGTAGATCCTCTGTGTCTAGCACAGTGTCTAGGTTGGATTTTCCCTTGATAAGATAAAGGAGGTGTCTGTATGCGCAAAGTAAAGGTGAAAAATATATAGCTGTAACACCCAGGTACCCCTAGATGTTTCAGCTCATCACCATGTCAATCGCCTTCAAGAAGAACAATTTACCGATGAGAATTATGTTCACTTTCATATGCTCATGTCTGACGATCGTCTCCATGTCCCCATTAGTGTTTATTCTTCCAATGGATCCCCTATTTATACTTGGTTCGAAACCGCAATGCAGTTGAACCACATCACTGCCTTCGTCTACAGCTCAGGCCTGGTCTTTCCTCACACCACCCTCAGCAGGACTATGCAGGACTTCATCTACCATGCGCGCTACCAGTTGTACTCCCACACCTTTCAATTGGGCTACAATACCTTCCTTCTTGACGTTGACAACCACTTCCAAGACCTCACTGCCGCAGGTTGAGGACTTGGGAATGAAGTCCTGCGAGATGGATCACCTATCCATAGACAGATACTCAACGACTGGTGGACTGGCCACAACAGCAGAGATCGCATCTACCTCAGGCACCCTTGCTTCAACCAGCGCTACTTCCAATGCAACTGTCTTGGGCATACCCAATTATCCTGTCAGCAACACATTTGCATGGGATGTCTACGACAAGCACCGGGCCATTCTCTTGCTTGCTGCCCCAAGTCTCCTTGCCCTCTCACGTCTTACCTCACCTCTCCTCACGCTCCATCCTCATCCTGTTACGATTCGCTCGCAGGACAAATGCTTTTTCTTTTCTTATGATGTTGGACTAATGCTTTTCTTTTCTCACACTTAACCTCATTCCTTCCACGTCGTTCCACGACGCTCCATACATCTCGTAAGCGTGCTTATCCTCCACCGCGCAGGTACTCTTTTCCTTCTGATCTTCTCATGCCGACTGTGCCAGCCCTTAACATTCCTCTCTCATGTGTGGCTTCTCTATTGTTCTTTCTATTTCTAATGCCGCTTCCCACACCAGCCCTTAACCATTGTGACATGTAACTGTCACACTTCTAATTTACTATGTAAACCCTTCAACAGGGCTCTTCATCTCTCTTCCTTAGCTTAGTTCTACCTATGGCTTGTCGCCTAGTTAGCGCTAGCAATCCATTTGTCCTTACTCCTAAGTCTTCGTTCTACTATTAAGTGAATGCTTCACACTTGGCTCATTGCCTTCATGTGTCTACAACTCTAGAACCTTTGACCCACTCATCAAGCTAGACGACGGTTACCCCTTTGACCTGTCAAAACCCTTGACGGTACCTTCAATCCAGCATCCCTACGGCTAGCCTCACATCATCATATACACGAATGACCAACCCCTTGACCCTACTAGGCGTTAGTAGGTCTATGCACAACCATACCCACAGCCATGCGTAACACATCCACTTCAACACCACACCAACCCCAAGCTGCGTTCCATAATGGACAAATCGTCCGTCAAGCCCCACTCTGCTGTACCTCTCATCAATCATCCTCTTCCTCCCATTTGTCCTACCACTCCGTGCCATCTTCTCTGCATGCCCCTTCTCCCTATGATGATGGTGACGAATTAGACAATGTCAGCTATGCTAACATCACTGGCTCCCCAGGACCCACCTTCAGGGAATTGTGAGAAATCCTCACCATAGCTTCGGGTTACTAAGGGGGTAATGTTACAATTCGCTTGCAGGATGAACACTTTTTCTTTTCTTACAATATCAGACTAATACTTTTCATTTCTCATGCTTACCTCATATCCTTCCATGTCGATCTATGACATTCCATACATCTCATAAGTGTGTTTATCCCTCACCACGCAGGTACTTGTTTTCTTCTGCTCTTCTCACACTGTATGCGCTGGCCCTTAATGTTTCTCTCTCACACATGGGTTCTCTATTGTTCTTTCCATTTCTAATGCCATTTCCCATGCTGGCCCTTAAACCTGTGACATGTAACTGTCACACCCTTACCCTTCACTATATAAACCCTTCAACAGGGTCTTTCATCTCCTTCCTTAGCTTAGTTCTACCTATGGCTTGTCGCCTAGTTAGTGCTAGCAATCTACTTGTCATCTACTCCTCAGACTTCATTCTACTATTAAGTGAACACTTCATGCTCAGCCCCATCACCTTCACATATCTCTCCACCTTGAACCTTTGACCCACTAGTCAAGCTAGATAGCAGTTACCCTCAACCCATCAAACTCCTTTGACAGTATCCTCAATCCAGCATCCCATGGCTGGTCTTAGACACAAACAATCAAACCCTTGACCCTACTAGGCGTTAGTAGGTCTACGCATGACCTTACCCAAGGTCACACATAACAATCATCATCGGCACTGGGCACATGTTGATAGATTCGTGTACAAGCAATATATTGAGTATGGACACTCAAATTGAGGCCACTGGTCTGTGTTCCTTGACAATGAGGTCAGGTCTAGGAGGTGTATGGGTACAGAATCATAGCACCATAGTTGATCCTCAATTTGTTGACCTGAGACATATATCATTCTTTATCATCACTTGCCATGTAAAACTTGTTTTGATGTACTATCTTACACTCCGTTGGGGAAGCCACTCTATCATCATTCTATTTAGATCGCAGTCTTGAATCATTCATCTTGTCAACACATTGTTCTATTCACTAGAGCAATGAAAGTAGATACTATAACTAGCCTACTATACAGACCAGTTACTAGGCCGACAGCCCTGAAACTCAAGCTTAGCTCGTGTAGCCTGATTATGACATAAAATCATTTGATCTAGAAAGAAATCATATTTATTGACCAATATCTCTCTACAGATGGCGTGGTAGCCACCAATCCACACATTGGTCTGTTCAGCAATTGACAAGTTGAAAAATCAACCTTTCCCATCTTCACTGACCAGCTCTGGAAACACTACAGGGTTGCAGTTCTCCTGACAAAACGTGTGGGTTTCTTTGTGTTTGGACTTGAAGTGAAAGATGTCGACAGAAAGACCAATGTTGGCAAAGTATGGGTCATGTTTGACATGTTGAGCAAGGGAACAATTGTTGTTGAAGAAGACGTGGTCTGGTTTGATTGCTTCAATACAAAATGTGCACTTCAGGAATTCCTGGAGTTGACACATTAGTGAACATTGGCATATCAAGAAAAAAACTTACAGCAATGCTAGTGACGCCCTCCACACCAAACATGGTGTCCTGCCCAAGGATCATGCCACAAGGCACTACCACGAGCTGTTCATTGTGTGTCCTCATGCAGGTGAACCTAGTGCAAAGTTTCTTGTGTGCTACTGTGGGCCCAGGTGTGAGGTGTTCATCTTCAACAACATCCCTGGTTGGATATATCTCATATATGCTTTCATCATTGTCGAGGACAGCAAGCTGGGACAACACCCTAGCATTTGAGCGGCTAGTAGGGTGAGCCTCTCAGGCGCACTGCAAGCGATCACAGAGCTGGAACTGTGACTGTTCTTTCTCCTGGTGATAAACCTCAATGCACTGATGGTCGAGATTGGGACATGTAAGACACTCATTGACCACCCTCTCAATACAACCAATGATGGCACACACATCTGCAAGGTGGGCATGGTTTGGACAAAAGCAGTCACAATTATTTTTCAGCAACACTTGACAATTGTGCTGCCCACAGCACAGGTGACCAATGCAGACACCATCAGTCACCACAACTGAGCATTGCAATCTTCTTGATATGGCACACTTACTTTTCCCATCCAAATCACTCGGATGCGTTTAATTCCGCCATGGACCACCATCGGTACTGAACACGCTTCAGGCTTCAACGGAGACAACGACGGCGAGCACTCGGGCTATGCAACAACGTTGCGCCCTGGCCCGGCGACTCAACAAATTTGAGTTCCGACGGGGTGCGGTCAGCTGAGTCAGCACCCCCGGAATCATACCCAGAGCCAGACTCTCGGAATGGCCAAAGGCCAAATTTTCTGCCGAACTCCAGCTATCTTTCATGGAGTTCCGGTGGTTCCGAGCTACGGGTACTACTGGGATTGATCCCTGGCCAGAAGGTCCACGTCCCTAGCTGGCAGCACGTACGACACTCCCTGTGGTGTTCGGCATACGCTTGAAACCTAGGTACCTTTTCTCAACCGTACACATCTTCTTATACTTGTAAAAGAACGCAGCGAACGACAGGGGCCATGCGAAGCTGCAACTCGAGTCTTGACTCGGAAACAGAGGGCCAAATTCACCGCTACTGGCTTGCAAAGACCGACTCGCGCGCATCAAGAAACATCTTATAGTCTCCGACTGGGCTCGTGCATTTTTCCTGTATCTTTCCTCGTCAACACCCCCGTTTTCATTGACAAAGCATGGATCCTTGACTGACTACACAATAGTTCTTTCGTCATACCACGACGATGGTATCAATCCTTCCACGACGAATAGTCGATGATTGCAAGACCAAAAGCCCTGGTATTCCACCACGCGAGTCTTGCGTCAACGATCTTGATTGCTCTTCAGGGTGTCCCGCATGGTCTTACGAGACCTCTTGGAGAGCAAAAAAGATGTGTGCGGCAGCATGTTTCTGGGGACCGTTGATGGCCAGGACCTGTGCCATTGTCGCGTGGTATGGCGAATGTCTGTCGACCGAGGTAACACGCCAACACGTAGACGGTCATCCTATGACGGCTCTCGACACGTCTGGCACAGCGAGGACAAGGTTTATTGCCGAACTTTTGCATCACCCTAACCAATATGTCGACCTTGTCTTGCAGTACACAAAGCGGTCTGGTCGGTTTGCATCTGCAAACTACGATCGTCTTGTGTACCATACTTCCCACACTATCTTGGTGCCGCTGAGTATCCCGTGCATAGGTAAGCGGAGGATGACACGATCACAGAATCCAAAACAAAAGGGAGCATGTAGAACGAGTTGATAGAAGAGGTAGAATCGATTGAAAATACCTCCAACTAAAACTACCATGGTACTCAATCGTGGGTCGTGACATCATCTATCTAGCTTAGATGAGAAACAAAGAAATGAAAATCTATGGCATATAGACTGTCATCCTCCGAGCGCGAGGTATTATCCACGATAACAAAGAGAACGGTACAGGTGGTGCGGTGTTTACTTGCCACCAGTGGTGCCGAGACCCATCGACGCCTTGAAGGTATCGTACATCCACCATTGGAAGCCTATTCACAAGTCAGCGCATACCATGAAAAGACAAGAAAAGTACTCGCCAGTCAAAGTACCAATCATGAGCACACGGGTACCAAGACCCTTGGTGGCAAGGGCAACTGCGCCCGTCTCCGACGCAATCTGGCCAATGCTCTTGCCCTTGTTCGCCGGTTTACCCATGAGCGATACGACCGAATCAGCCGGATGTGACACGATGGCACAAACAACACCGGCAAGGTAACCGGAAGCAAAGGTAACCCCGAGCTGTGTCGTCTTGGAATAGCTCTCCTTGGGTTCCGTGAACCAGTGCGTGTAGAACAATTGCACAATCTTTTCAAAGAAGAAGAACTTGGCCATCGTGTAGGGAATCTGACAAACAAAGTAAATTGCCTGATAAAAAGTATCCGTGCGGGAGGACCGACCTGGCGTGACCACAGAGGCACAATCGAACCAAAGGGATACCGCGTCTCGGCCTTGTTGATCTTCATTTCCCTCAGCGCGGCGCCAAACGCAGTGGGGAACGTGCCGCCCGGGCTGGTCTGAATCTTGACTTTCGTCATTTCAAACGGACACAGTGCGATGTCGGCAAACACCTCGGCCGAGGCGGAACCTGCAAGCCAGATAGCGGGCTTGTATTGGTTTGAGAGCTCCTCGCCGGCGGCGTTCATGTACAGGTCCTTGAACACCTCGTAGAGACCGTACTTGAACATGCCCTGGAGGGAGTAGCCAACAAAGGTGGGGCCAAACCCTTTCCAGATACCGGTTTGGCCCTCTTCGCGGACGAGGGTGGCGAGACCGGACGTGAGGCCCTTGTACTTGGCGGGGTTCACCTGGTGGGCGGGTTACAACGAGTCGGCTTTGGAAGAAAAAAATCGGACGTGCCTGCATGTTGCATTTTGCCACGTCGAGTGGGGTGATACCGGCATGCGTGACACCGCATGCAAGAACACCACCGAGCATGCACTTGGCATAATAGGAAGAGTCATGGGGAACGGGGCCGAGGTATCTAACAACACGAAACGTTGGCGCGTGTACCGGAAAAACAAAGTGAAAACTACCTTGCGTCCCACTTTCCAGACGGTGCCAAGTGAGCCATGGATAATGTGTTGTTAGAGTAGTCTAAGGGAAGACCAAACGGAGGTTGTGGTGGTCGCGGTAAGAGATGGAAAACTATGGCCTTGTGCGGGATTTTCAGCACAGCAAACACCGCACCGGCTCAAATCGGGTCGGAACGCGATACTTATCCGAGTTACTACTACTGCCTTACTAACCAGTTAACCTTGTAGCTTGTGTCATGGTATTGCTGCTCTGCGTCACGTCAGCAACCAGTACTACTAATAGGTTCGCGTCAATGAGCCAAGGTTACAGTCTGGTGCGTCTCTCATCAAGAGCTGTTCATCGAACAGCCAAACGGCCTCATTGTCACCATCTGACTTAGAGACTTGGTACAAGGGTCTGACATCCTTGCAGGCTATCCAAGTTATATTACTAATGCAACATGCTTACTGCTAGTCATGATGAGACGAACGCGATGCGATGCGTCACTGCCAGCAGAGAAGAAACACCGGTAATTCATGCAAATATCACAAGAAGGAAACGTGCCATCGTAATGTGGCGCATGAGTACCAGTCATCGCCTTCACGTCCTTCCCAACGTTCTAATGTTCTCCACTTCTCTATACTGTGCTTCTATCTCCTCTGGGGCTTTTCTTTCCCCAATATCGGGATCTTCTTCGACTGGGATACTCGTCGAAGCTAGAAGCAGCTTGATGATATTCTGCCCATTCAAAAGTCCCCTGCCTCGGTGGTAGCTGACGACATTAAGGATGCGCTATCATCACAAGCCGTCAGTTTTGCGATAAGAAACATCCAGGAAAACGACATGCCCTCTCACGGTCCCGTTGTGTTATCCGATCACGGAAATCGTGCAACGGCTTGACGGCCTTCCTATCATCCCCCATCTGCAACAGGTGCACGCGGAACATGTGCGGCGGGATGCGTTTCGCGTTTAGCTTCTGGCACATGCCAATCAAGGCATCGAGAAGCTCTTGGGTGTCACCTGGTCAGTTCATTCGGTTAGGCCTATCTCTGTGTTTTGGTGGAAAGGACTGCTCACGTGCGGTGCCATCTGTAATGATTAGGAGAACGACGGGTTTCGGCGTGGCCGTCTCGCAGATCAGCGGGAGGCTTTCTGCGAACACTTGAGACACTTTTTCGGTCATCACCTTTTCTCCTGAGCATCACGTCAGTGTATTGGAGACGGTGTGGACTGGATTTGAACGAACCTCTCCAAGTAGGAACCGAATTGAAGATGTGTTCGAATTCTTCCGAGGTCTAAATTGTAATGGCTCGAACACCGGGATCAGAGATGCGATCAAGGACTTGCCTCAATGCAACGGGAGATTACCACGTGTTGCAAGAATCTGACGTCTAACCCCTCCCATTTACCGTCCGAAGACAGTATATCGATGATTCCTGCGAGCGCAGCTCGCGTTTGCGCCCACGAGTATTGCATCTAGGGTCAATAGCCATGAGCCCCACGAAACACCACAACGTGCGGAGCTCACAGAAGGGGTATCGTCGATCAAGGCGAAGCATTTGGACTGACTAGAGCCGACCATTAGTACACAATCGCCATACAAATCACAAAAACGTACACCAAATGTTTGAACTGGACGTTCTCCTTGGGGGTGAGGGCAATGGGCCGTGGCCGTTTGGGTGCTTCGATCCACCCACCCTTGGGGCTCGAGTATGGCGGTGGGTCGTGCTGGTACTTTCTTCCCTGTGGCTCCTTGGGAGGCATTTCTCTGTTGAAACGGTTGAAAAGACGTCGCATGATGTGGGGAAATTGAAAGTAATGGGAAGAGGAGGAATGCTCACGCAGGCTGGCCACGTGGACTGAGCCACGCGAACGGTGTCAGTCTTCCAGGTGTCTTGGGGGGTGGTATCTCGAGTCTAGGACGGGGGGTCGTCCCCGTGGTCTCGATGACGGGGGATGTGGAAGGGCTCTCGAGTTTGAATCGCACATTGGAGGCACACGTTAGGACTTCGTAATCGTAAACCTTGTTCGACGACGTCAGCGCTATATGATTCCTTGGTGATCACGCGAGATAGACGCACAACGTGGGCTCGGCCGCACTTGTCTTTGAGGCGTGCACCTGTACTGGACGAGTGGCTCGTCGTGCCAATATCTATGGGGTACCGGTCATGCGTGAAATCGGCAAGAAACAGAGTATTACTCACGCATCTCGCCCTGTCGGACGTGACAAATCAGCACACTGTAGACGATCGAAAGGAATGTATTCACCTCGACCAAACCCCTGGCGATATATAGCTGCTCATTGGGCGTTCCTTTGAGTGGGACCGCGAGTGGAGGAATATCGTTTCCTTGTGCTGGGATCTGGACGGGTCGTGGAGGCGAGTATGGACAAGACGATATCTTGGCTCACCCATGAAAGCGGTAATACTGCGCCCTCGGTGTCGTGCATAATAGTGTCAACGTAGGTATGGGAGAGAACTTGATACAGCGGTGGGTTCGCAGAGAGCGCCGAGATTCAAACTCGCTTTTAGTACGGTGATCTGGTTGAGCGTGGTATGATCTAGAATTTGTTGGTTGTTGGAGTCCTCGGAATGATCATGATGAGTCTCTAGGCTCTGATATCTTGAAATGGACTCGAACTTGGGAGTTCCATTCCATGCCGGGATCTTTGATTCATAAACATCAACACGTGGGTATTCCCATGGTGTGACCGTCCTAGCCCTTGACCCTCCCGATCCACCAAACAAAAACAAGACCTGAAAACAGGTAGGACCAAACTTTATCTGATTGATCGCACTGATAGTGACGAGTAAAAGTAGGGGGCGTAGTCTGAGGCATGGATTGGAACAATACCAGTGGCCCCGGAAGGCCTTTGTGCATCATGACGGTTGCACATTTAGTGTGGCAAAACGTTCCCTGCTGGTTACTGGCAGGAAGCCTATTGGTCTGGATTTTAATTCCATCGACTGAGGGGTCTAATAACTTTGTAGCAATCTCAGCTCGCACGACGTCACAGTTAGTACTGGCGCTATGTCTATTCTCAGGTAGGCTCCCGCTGGATATTTTGCTGCATGTAGTCCACTCCATTGATATCTCGGACATCATTCGAATGCGTATGGTATGTGATTTTCACTGGCGTGTGCTCTGCGTCTTGTCATTCTGCTCTCTTCGACTTTAAGAGACTAAAATGCAGGTCTTTGTAGGTCACGGTATCTAAACGAGTTCATCAGCCTCGGAGATGTTTGGGCAGAAGTCTATCGCGATGTTGGCGTCATCCTTCATCCTGGACCAATTCCATCGCAATCTGTCGAACTGGAGAATGCACTTGTTGCCAGTTTTCGGATTACCCGAAGCCTTCAACGGTGTGGTAATATTGCGCACGATGAACGAATACTCGAGCTTGTAGAGGTTCTACATGCGGACAGGGCAACTAGTGTTCATTTGGCCTTTGGACGGCTTCTCCTCATCGCTTTTCAGGAAGAGGCTCATTGTTATGACGTGGACTTCGCCACGTCCAATGGGAACTCGAGTGACGCTGTTATTTACAGACCAACAGGTGGGAACGCTCTCCTTTCACTTCGTTGTGTATCTGCTATCGATGCCGAGGGTTGCCCTCTCACATGCATAATCTTGCGTGAGTCTCGGTGCAGAAGGTACCAAGGGAGGATGTAAGTTTGGGATCTAATATATATTCTGGACCTTACGCTGAAATACTGGCGCGTGTTCGCTAGCTCGATTTACTCGTTGAACGTAACAAAGCAGCCTGAAGTGATTTTGGATCTTCTTCATTGGTGACCGCAACGACTTGTGCACCGCTCATTCTGTTCACATTGGTCCTCGTGCGGTTACAATTCGGGGTCTAGCACCTAACAACGTATCACGTGTCATTACCTTCGACGTACATGCGTGCACACAGTTCTCTATAGACGATGCATCAATATTGGATTATGCACGCGAAGTGAGGATGCCTTACACTTGTTCAATATACGCCCTTTACCCTGAAATCTACGACATAGGCATCAGGAAATGGGATAACACCCCAGTATACATGCTTTTCGACCTCTACACACCTCGTTTTGGCCAATGTTTCTATGAAACACGACTACTGGCTGCGAATTTCCTAGACTATCTCTGTCATCCGGATTTCTTCTCCTTGCTCTGATTCCCCGTTTTCACTAGCAAACATGATTGTGCTTGCAGCGACATCATGGCCCAGACTAGCGGACCTAGATGACAAACCAAATGCGGTGTCGATATCGTCAACCCTCCTAGTGCCCTGGAGGTCGCGCGCATAGAGTGCCCGCAAACTAAAGATGAATCGGGGTACCAGCGTGTATGGAGGTATATATTGCAGCATAGTCAATAGCAACCACCATCCTTCCTGTGGAATGGTTTGCTGGCTGTACAGTATGTCGAGCACGGATGCAAACAGGACGCTATTCGTTTGGGGGCATTAGCATGGTTGCGGCGGGGGGATGGAGCGAGAGCGAGCACATATACTTACACAAGAAAGTAGACTATGCCTTCCCTCACAAGCAGGTTCAAGTAGCGATTCCCGCGTATTCGCTTCGTTGCTTTGTGCATTCGAAGCGTCTCCCGGGTGAATCGGATCAGAACGAGCAGGCACATCAATGCCCCAAGAGTGGCTTGAGCGGCCGCTGAGATTTCCAGCAAAATAGGGAAACCGTTTATAATCACACACGACGGGAAAATGGATACTTGAGCAACGTCTACGACCGAGTGAGTAGCACACGTCTTGTTATATGTACAACATGCATGATATTTCACATACCTACATTCTTAACCTGAGCACTGAGAAAAATACACCAAACTAGGTTTGGAATGATTTCGATGGTGTAGAGCATGACAAGGCTGCCAAAGATGAACACGGATCGATTGAACAACGCCCACACGCGGAGGATCATTGCGACTGCCTCTACCAATGAGACAGAATTCGGTTACAGTGAAGTGAATCTTACAATCTGCAGCGATCATAAAAGCCAGGCCAGTCCACTGGGAAAGGGCGACTACAATTTCACCTTCAAAATTCTCATAAGCAAAATGGACAGACGCTGAAAATATCCACACACAACTGCACAAATGTGATCAACTATTCATTGATCAGTGCAGATGAAGGTGAGTACGCACGTCTAGAACTCGTTCAAATATTGTATTTTCATTAACAGTAAAAAGCATCACCTTCCCAGTACCAGGTAAGAAAGGAGTTCCCACTTTGGTTGCATAAGTCAGCTCAGCAGATTTGGAGTTAATGACTTTGAACGTACCCATGGCATTAATTCTGGGTATTGAATCAATCAGTGGTCAATGGATATTCTTCGGAGCAGGAGATTAACACACATAGCGTAGAACAGGCCACAATAGCGTGCCTGGGAGTCAACAATGATTAGCAATGGTACGGTATCTTGAAGGTTGTTAGGTGACGTACAAAGACAAATAATGTAGACACCCTTGTCCAGGGCTTTCTCTAGAGAAATATCAGAGTGTACCGGGGGTTCAGGAGAAATAGTTGCGGACCCATATGTAACGCATCTAGAGAGGACATCAACCGATGAGGATGAGATATCCATGGTACACGCAGGGAGATGTGACACGTGCCTCGTCTGAAAATGTGAGGACTAGCAATATTGAGGAATTTCCAACATGGAGGAGCAAGCCAGAACCACGAATGACTTACTGTAATCATATCCAATAGCAGTGATAACTGCAACTAAAAAGAACAGTGAGAGAAGCGGATGGAAGCACTGAATAATGAAACGTACGAGTTATGGCGTTGTTTATCCAAGCAGATTCCAAAGACTGTAGGGCGGATGCCATGACGCGGCTATCGACCGAAGATAGGCTGACGCTGGACAAGAATTGGGAAGAGAGTATTCAACCAAATAGAGGTGTATGTACATAGTACTAGAACGGACATATTTATAGCCTAATCTGGGTCGGAAGTGATGTAAAATGTCAAAACCAGCTCACCGCCTTCAAGCCTTGCCCTGGTCAGGCTAATTTGTCGATTCTGGGATTGCATGGTCCACACTGCCAGTGGCATGCTGTTCCGCCTTCCCGAGTTCGTCCTCTTTTACACGCTTTCGGTTCAACGTTCAGCCGCTATAAGCTTTCAAGGACTCACCATTCGTATACTAGTACAAGGGGGTGGTGTTGAAATGATCCATCCATTACGGACCCGTGGCTCCAAGATCCAAGTCGGTTTGAGGATCGCAGGAATGATTGTTAGTGACTAGAATTTGCGGGCATATGGTACGGGCATGAAGCATGACGGACTGAAAAAGCAAAACGAATGAACAAAACCCCGGTTGAAACCGGAATGCTGCCCATCACTCGATTCACTGTTCACATCCTCGAGGACAATGCCTGCATCGTATCTACTGCGCTCAACACTCCATAGGATGTTCGCTCCTACTACTAGCTGCATTGTTTTGCGGTCACCGCTCCAAGGTGTGCCGTTTAGCAATTATTTTGCGGTGCTAACTCTGTTCTGTTTATAGCGAGACATACCGCCACCTCGGCCATTCAAGTAGGATCAGTGAATGAGCCAGCTACCTTCCTACACCCATCAAAGGCCCATCATGATGGTACTGTCCACCGCACGTTTAAACGTCTCATGTCGGTAGCATTGTTTCCCATGACCTCAGCGGCTTACCCATTCCTCAACGGACCCTTGGGTGCTTCACTCGTCATGCGCAGTCCCATCGGAGTAGCCATCGTTATGATGACATATTGTTTTCAGTATTCTACCATTGACCACTCGGTGTACAGTTCGATCACCTCCACGAGCGCAATCTCTCCGTTCTCGGTTCTTTGATGACCTGGATATGCAAGACCGCAATAGTGGGTGTTTTGGTCGGGGTTTGCCAATTCACCACAAATGACGGTGGTAGGTTTCTATTCTGATATCATGATTGGTTGGGAATTGAGTCCCCAGGTCCCGCCGAGTTGATCACCCCAAAGTTTGCATTACATAGATGCCGGTGCCTTGGCCAAGATTATCCCTGTGTAACACCAAAACTGTGATGATCACACGCTTTCCAAAATATCTCAAAATGGAATTTGATTGTGCTTTATACTCGCAAAGCTGGAGGCAACTGTCCCACTTTAGTGCCGATACACAACGTCCGAACGGTACTACTATTGATGGAGAAGGGATCATCTCAATGTTCATATGACTAATTACTAGGGAGATCTTGGGTCCATCACTGACAGAAAACGCACTAGGTTAAACCAGTAGACCATTCAATATCTCAGGCCCGGTGACTAATTACATGTGCAGACAAATACTGTAATCAAGGGACTCTCTGACACCCCGCCAGCAAGTACTCAACGCGTGCCTACCCACAGACACTCAATTGAAAGCACAATGGAACAGGACCACGCTGCGTTGGGACGACTAAGACGTACGGGTACAAGATGCGACTGACTGCTATCTACGAGACGCGAGGTAGATATAGCACAGTGCACGTGACGAGTATGCCAGCGGGCTTACACCCTCCCAACCTCTGAAAGATGTGTGGCTACACAACATTTATCTGAATATTAATTTTCATTATACAAGATCCCAAACCTCCATCTCAGTGTGATCAAAGGTTGGTCTAACACACATCCTTCCAGAATAGGGATCATAGTCCAAGATGGAGAGGGGACACTTGAACTGTTGGATACATGGGTATTTTATGAATTTGACCTTGGGTTTGTTGTCCTCACCACCATCGTGGCTTATGTCGTATTCCAGCACTGCAATGGTGCCAACACCATACAGCTCTGGATCCTTATCAATGTAAAAAGCCCGACCAGTACCATTGAAAGATGGGCGAAGGACCAGGGATTGTACACTGAGTAAACCTAGCTGTTGAAACGTGATGGGGCCAACTTTGTCATCGGACCTGCCAAGGCGGAGTGTGCCATATTTCGAATGAGAATGGGGATTCTCATATACTTGGACGGTGATGAGCATATCTCGTGTGAATGGCTCGACGACGGTGTCATGAAGGAGCACAACATTTCGTAGACTCATGCCAGAAATATCACCGTGATGTGAAAGGGTGAGATGAGTGGGGCACCCACGCGTGTCGGGATTGGGAAGGACAAACGCCAGGAAGATTGTCTTCCACCCGTCAGTTTCAGTGGGCAGGGACCTGGCCAGCAGGAGGTGTGTTGACGACGAAAAGCATACGAACTTGTTCTTATTCGGACGTCCTGGCACCTATATATGTGGTAAGTTATCAAGGGATTGGACTGCCTGAACAAGAATGCTCGCCTCGCTCGTGCCCCACATACTATATGTAGAAGGGAGCAGGAGTTCTGTGCGTGTATGCACGTCTAGGATGACCACATGCTCATCTACATTGGGTCCCTTACCCCGAACGGCGATCACACGAGGGCCGAGATCAACGGAAGTGGTAGTATACAATTCGAAGCGCCGTTCGAATTGATGGAGAAGGTCCAGCGTCACTCCAGATGGCTCTGTCACATTTAACAAATAGATCGAGCTGACAACGGCGTCAGTACTTCAGTGCAAGGCGCTAAACCATCCCAAATTCGAAACCCACATTCTGTTTTTTCGATCCATTCCCCTAACAGCCTCATTCAGGACCAGGCAAGTAAATGGACGACCCTCAACATCGATAGCAGAAGCACACTGAGATGACTTGATGAATGCGCGTGTGCCTTCCGTCACAGGTGGAGTGTAGATAACGCTGCTATGATAGTTGCTGTCGCCTGCACTGAGGTCCAAGTCGTAACACCGGACTTCTGCGTAGAAGGCCAAAAGCAGAAATCGCCCAAGAACCAGCTTGAAATAAGACCAGACATTCTCTGGAATCTTTCTCCTGAATTTAAATGTCCAAGGAGACCTTTCATTCTGTGCGGTATCGCCACACCGCTGAAGGAGCCAAGTGATGCGTGAACTTGTGACGAGTGCTTTCTCCAAGTCGCGCGTAGACTGGGAGAGGAATGGACCCGGGTGGCGGACGACGTCAGTATTGCGATAGGCTTCGGTCCACACATGTCTGAGATGGCCAACTTCGTTCAGAAATCGGGAGACCTGTAAACAAATTACATTTAGTCACCGCATATATACGTATGACTCGGCAGTTCTACCAGATGATGCCAAAACCAGACACTCACCATGCGCATTCGAACGATGTCTAGAGCGCCAAGGTGGTGAAATACATGTAGCAAAACCTCTAGTGGAAGCAACGTGAGCGACATGATACCAATCACAACGTGGTGGTAGACTCTACGGGCAATGTAAATGAAATTCAAACCCAGGGGTACTAGTCCTCGGCGACTTTGAGCATATATACTACATTCCTCGCTATCATAGCATTTTCAAAATCTCACTGAGTAAACAGTACGTTCACCTACTTCTACCGGAATTCTTCCTCGACGAATCGTGTTCCCCGCCCTCAGCAACGACCCCAAAACCACCACTGGCACAGCCCCAACTTCACACTCTCTGGCCCGAGAACGCCGCCATCCTATTCGCGTCATTAGATTGCCAGAGGATGTGCAAGACAATTTCCAGCCCGAGTAGGTATTAACGACCGCGATGTGATTGCTTGAAGGAGATTTGCAGCAGAAATAGTACACGAATGCAATGGGAATCTATACAATATCCATAATGATATACTGCCGGCTGTTGGTGCATTGTAGACAACACATACGCCCTCGCATCCCATCGAAAACGGAACCTTTGCAGTCATCTTCTGGGCTATCATCCTCGCTCCGCTGGGGTGGCACCATCTGACCACAGGTAATGGTCCATTGTGAAGGATCTAATTCTGTGTTGTTGATGGAGAACCTGATGATATGCTGGAATTTCCAAGCTCGTCGTTTCGGCGCGTGCTTCAAATTGCCCAAGAAATAGCCCCTGACGTGGCCGTGGTGGAATACATCAGCGAACAGAGAGAAGCTGCAATAGCGGCGTAGTTGCACCCGCCCTCTTGGGAAAGGGATATGGTGCAACCTGAAGGTGATCGGGGCTGGCGAGAGGCCAATGGAATGCCTTGAGAATGTCAAATCGACGCACAAGAGTTGAAGAATATCTAAATGCGTTGACTGCCATAGAAGTCGTATGTGCGTGGTGCCAATGACGGGGTCCATATACGATTGCATGGCCTTGACACTTGTGATGTCACCTCCAATTGAACGTTGATGAGTGAGACAAAGGACTGGTAGATTGTTCTCGCGTGGAGCGCTGTCCGGAGGAAGTATGAAGACTTGTATCGTAATCATAACGTTCCAAGCTCCGTGAAGAGATATGAAATACGTGTCGACGAATAGCATTCGGTCCGGGACACCCTTAGACTTGACATATACGTGTTCAATCGATACTATCGTCCATATAGGTGAGCACACACCGACAGTGGTAATGTATAGAAGACGCGCGCGCACGTATCAAATACGAGCCCGTAAGGACGAGCACGAATAAAGAGGAATGGTGAAGTTGGACTTCCAATGTCAAGTTGTACCGCATGCAAGCTACCCGAATTTTCAGGAGGGTTGATAACTGCCGAGTCACAGAGCTCGCCAGTGTCGTAGTTCAAGCGGAACTCCAGGATTTGCCTGAGCAAGCAGTCATTGCGAGGCACGGGACAACGCAGATGCACACATACCATTGGTGCTCTCGTGGTCGACAGGATGGGTGCAGCAACACCAACACGTACAGAAAATGCTGTCCTTCCGAGGATACAAATGACTTGGCATCCCAGTACTTCACGACTTGTTCTCCAACATCCCAGAGGGCCTGGGGCGGGAGCGGAGGCGTATCAGCAATTTGAGCGGTGAGATGGACATCTGCATCATATAGAACAAACCGTCGTGCGGATGTGCAGACGACGAGCCAGCGTCCAAACATGAGTCTAGGAGGAACGAGGGGCTTGCCGGAGTGAATGGCAGCAGTAGATAGGACAGTCATAGGATGTGTGGTCCATGACTTGACAAGCTGTGCGGCTTTGACGAGGTTTCGCTCCAGAGTAGGGCCAGATTGGGTTGGGAATGGACCAGGCGGACGCGGGAATGGGGCACACCTATACAAGGCCTTCCAGACTGCAGGATCGTGGGTGATCACAAGGAACGACTTTGAAACCTGCAAAAGAGTGAGGAGGATATTAATATTATAAGACAAGATTTTAACTTGCTGTTCGCCACCGGATGACATCCCGAAGGTCGCTGAGAGAGAGAACTTGAATAATGAGTTCTGTTGGAAAGATACACTGGTCCGTCATATCAGTTGACATGGAAGCGTGAGACCAAGTACAACCTATAGACCGACCGTTCCGCCTGTTCTCCCTATTCAACAACCATCACTCAACCACCACAGTCCTTCCCCAGACACACTCATCACTCTGAATGTCACCCTGGACAGTGTTTCCATGGGTGCGGTATTTATGTGTCTTGCGTAGCATTGTTAGACGGCGCTCAGGGAAGGGTAACGGCAAGGATGACAGCAAGCACAAGCTCAAATCGAGCTCGAGGTACGCCCTATCACGATCATAATTACTTGATCTACATACAAGGCATATAACTTGAACTTGACTTATGACTCTTCAAGCGTGCAGACGACATTGCGGTACCTGTGTACATACGTCTCGATGCGTGCCTTCGCTCCGGAAATGAATCAAAACATTGTATGACGCTGCCTGCACGCCATCTTTTTCTTTTCAAATGGTACGTTCTGGTTTACTGCTCCTCGGGCGCAGCATAATTGGCTTGCAGGTTAGATGCACATGCCTCCACTCTCCTGGAGTTGTTATCCTCGCTTTTGTACCAGATTCATAGCCCTCTTTTCTCACGCCGTACGTCCGCCTCCCGCCCACCCTCGCTCGCCTAGCTTAGTAACGTACGATATCATTTGGCGTCGCTGCGAGCCTGAGACAGTCTAGGCGAAACGAGGATGGAACCAGGTTTCAGGTCCATGTCACATTCGACCTACGGCTCATGACGTCCTGTCCTGTGAAGCCTCACACCGGTGAACTTCAGGCCAATATCTGGATAACAGCCCGTACCATAATGCACGTTTCAAGGACGAGCTGACCGTTCGTGCTGTCGTCTTTGTTATCATCAGAACAATTGTCATGTATGTCACCATTCTTCTTTCTGCTTCTCACCTGCGTTTCCCAACGAGATTACGTTTCAAGTAGAGAGTTCCAGAGGATAGGAATGACGCACAAAGGATCCAATGTAAAGGCTGCTATTGCTCTAATTTTCAGATTCTGACGGTATTTACCGTTCCAGCGACGTACAAACCTGCCGGAGGTCACAGTGCCTCTGGCGACACGACAACTACTCGGACGGGTGGGTTGACTTAACTTTGATCTTCTCGCATTCTTGTAGTTTTGCGTGTCCAGTGCACGATGGTCTCCCGTCACACGCTTCTTGACATCAACACGTTCAACCGCTCGGATTCGAGTTGCCCCGGCTATTGTCTCCGTCATGTGGGTCCATTCCGAATGTCGGGCTCCATTCCAGCGGTGGGCACGCGCAGTTCTGAACAGGGTATAACGATAGAAGAAACGATGACGGTTACAACGGGATACGCCCTTGTATTTGGGTAGGCCTATGTTCTACGAGAGCAGGACAACAGCAAGACGACGTAGCTAATTCATTTGTATCCTAGTTAGGACTGATCAAAAAGGACAACAGAGCGTGGCTTCTTGGCCACGTCTGTATCGACAGCGTGTAGAACATGTTCAATATGGTTATGTTCTGGCGCCGACTAGTTCGAGAAGGGTATATCGCGGGACCAAGGCGAAGTGCATCAAACCAGGAGACTAATGACCTCTCTTGATACATTGTGGGATACCTACGAACGTGTATTGCACCATTGAAGATATCAGAGGCGCATGTATACACGCGTGACTCTTTCACTCATACCTATAGGACAGACACAAGATATCTGTACCCAAGTTATGGTGAAGCTAGGTGGACCTGGAGCTGCCCTTGCCCTCGATGTCATACTGGTTTTCAACCACATTCCGACGATGAGGGTAGACTATTGTACTGTACGAAATAGAATACTTGCTACATAGTGCCAAACGTGCATGAGAGTAGTGCCATCATGATGACGTCCACGAATGCAGATGTGCAGCACCCGACAACGCGTGACAACATTTGCGGAACATACATTCATCTAAACGTTAATAGTTCATCTATAGAGCAAGATCCCAAATCTCAACCACCGTGCTACCACATGGCATGTCTGGCAGAACGCACAGCCTGCCAGAATACGGATCATAGTCAAAGAGAGAGACAGAGTTCTCGAACTGCTGGATGCAGGGGTATTCTATAATCTTGGCCTGGGGTTCATTGTCACTATCGCCATGATGGCCCACGTAATATTCCAGCACTGTAATAGTGCTAGCTCCGAATTGCCCAACATGTCTAGGCAAGTGAAAACCCCGACCAGTACCATTGGAAGACGGACGAACGAATGGAGATTGTTCACTGAGTGAACACAGCTGCCGAAATGTAATAGGGCCAACCTCGTCATCGGACCTGCCAAGACGGAACATGCCATATCTCTGACGGGAGGTATCGTATGCTTGGATGGTGATGAGCATGTTTCGCGTGGACGATTCAACGACGGTATCCTGAAGGAGGGTAACACGTTGTATTTTCTCGCCAGGAATGATCCCGCGGTGTGAAAGGGCTAGAGTGGGGCGCCCATGTGTGTTGGAGTGGGGAAGAACAAACGCCAGGAAGATCGTCTTCCACCCGTCAGTTTCATTGTACAGGGACCTGGCCAGCAGGAGGTGTGTTGACGACGAGAAGTATACAAACTCGCTCTTGTTCGTATGTCCTGACACCTACGTCGTGAATGTCAAGTTATTGAGGGATTGGACTGCCTGAACAAGAATGCTCACCTCGCTCGTGCCCCACATACCATCTGTAGAAGGAAGTAGGAGTTGTGTGCGTGTATGAACGTCCAGGATGACCACATGCTCATTTACATCGAATCCTTCACCCTGAACGGCAATCACACGAGGGCCGAGGTCAACGGAAGTGGTGGCATGCAAGGTGAAGTGCCGTTCGAATTGATGGAGAAAATCCAGTGTCACTCCAGATGGCTCTGTCACATTTAACGAATAGATTGAGCTAATAACGACGTCAGTACTTCAGCGCAAGGCACTAAACATTCGAAACCCACATTCTGTTTTTTCGATCCACTCTCCCAACAATCTCATTCAGGACCAAGCAAGCAAATGGACGACCCTCGACATCTACAGCAGAAAGACACCAATGTGACTCGATAAATGCGCGTGTGCCATCAACTACAGATGTAGTGTAGATAACATTGCCACGATAGTTGCTGTCGCTCGCATCGAGATCCAAGTCGTAACACCAGACTTCTGTGCAGAAGCCCAAGAGCAGAAATCGCCCAAAAACCAACTTGAAACAAGCAGCGACTGTCGCTAGAATCTCTTTTCTGAATTTTAGTGTCCAAGGAGATTCTTCATTTTGTGCACTCCGCTGAAGGGTCCGGGTGAGGCGTAAACTAGCAACGAGTGCTTTCTCCAGTTCGCGTGTGGACTGTGAGGGGAACGGGCCAGGGCCTGATATGGCTAACCTCATTTAAATATCGAGAGACCTGTAAAATACTTGTATTTAGTCGCTGCGTGAGGTTTGCCAGTGAAGGAGTAAGGCAACGACAGTGGTTCTAACCCCCAGAACCAGACGCGAAGCACGTAAAAGACGCCACTTACCATGCGCATTCGAATGATGCCTGGAACATCAAGGTAGCGGAATATATGTAGCAAAATTTCTAGCGGAAGTTGGCTGAAAGACAACATGATTGAAAACTTGATAGTGGATCCAAGACAAGGTATAGTAGGTGGTTTGAAATTCGCACTCAGCCGAATCCCCTTCCGCATTTGGTCACAGTCCGGCACTCCACACGGTCCGTTTCCCGCCCCCGATCCGCTCCCTCAGCACCGCCAAACGCGACCGATACTCGTCTATCCCAATGTACGCACCGCACAGCCACCGCTTCCCAGTGAACCCAGACCGACCATGTAGCACCCGCTGGTTGTCCACGCTCAGCATCGTCCCCGGCGTCAGCTGCATCCAGTACTCGGAGTCGCCGCTCGTCAGCAGCGTGTGCCACTTGCGTGCCGCATCATACCTGTCCACGGATCAGCTACATTCCCCACTGATTACTTGGCCCTACCACGGCTTGACCAATTCGGCCTCCAAATGGCCCATCACACTCCGATCGACATCGTTCCACCGCACTTGCACAAGCTCGCCGCTCGCCGCGTCATGTCGTAGCGGCGGATACCCATTTGGCATATTCGGCCGATACATTACACTCGCCTCTCCAGCAGCGTGCGTAGGAATAGGAATGCGCGACAGGAGCTCGTACGCGTCGGGATGCAACTTTCTTAGCAACGATGCGGCGTAGAAGCCATCGACGAGCAACGTGGCCCCGCCAGAACCCCCTGTGTGTGAAAGCATATGGAAGAGCTGCAGTCCGGATGGGTCCGTCTGTCCCGACTCTTCAATCACAGCACTTCCTGGACTATAACAAATTGGTACGAACGAAATAGGTATTGTCGGTGTGGGCCCCCAGTGCCATCGTGGTATATGCCATGTCGGCATCCAAAAGGCCTGCTGTAAGTTGCCAAAACTTGCCATCTACAATTCCCCGTCCTGTCTCGTGTACTCCCGGAGATAAAGGTAGTTGCACTTACAGTGAGTCTCACGGATAAACCCAATTCGCTTCGACAGCTCTTCCGTTGCTTCGGGCGTGACAGGAACGCCAGAAACAAGGCAAAACCCAAACCGATCCTGTTTTTGTCAGCTACACATCCGCAGCGATCCCACGCCGATACCCACTATGTTAGTTAGCCATTTGTACAGGCCCTCGTCGCTCTCATCCATAGCTTCGGCATAAGAAACCGTCGGTGGTGACTTGGCAATCCCTGCACCCCACAACACTTTCCTGATCTTCTCGTCAAGCGGCTATTCTGCACGACACATGCAACAAAAACACGGACTCGCCAAACATGGATCGCGACTCCGGTTGGGGATCATACGAGTGCGTCTTCAGCCAAGACCATGGATAAAACGAGGAGTGATACTCTGCGCCAGAAGCCGGCCCTGTATCCATCAAACTATGAGTCCGCCTCGCCAGAGTAATACCAACAATGGTGACACACAGACAACTTCTAAACCTTCCACCGAAGCCTGGACACGATGGGGTTTGATATCCGGAGGGATCTCCACCGGATACATGAGCGGACTTAATACCAAATACGAGTGCAATGACACACCTCGAACGTGTCGAGCAACCTCTGTTTCATGACAGGGTGAAAGCAATCTGGACAGCGACAATGATCACGCAGCCAGATGTGATGACTAGAATTTAAAATTAGAATGAGTCCGCGACCATCGATGGTTCACGACACAAAAAACGCACAATCGCGACCGTTTCTGGTGCGCCCATTGAATAGTGATCTTGTGGTCGTCCGCATTGGGGGCTGGTAAGTCGGTTGTGGACTGTTCAAGCTGGTCTGGAATCAATCCAAGTTGATCATTGGGGACGGCTTCGGTCAATTTCCCACGTGGCTCAGGGGTGCTCGTCAACATGCGGGTATGAGGCCTTGCATTCTTACTAACAACTGACGTCCAAAGGACTCTGACTCTGGAAGATGCTTGAAGGATGAGCATGGAGGTCTTGTTCGGCTCCGAGTCTGAGCGAATTTTCCTTTGAGCATATCAGTACTCGGCTCGGCATCTCTGCGGCTGTTCGACAAAATTTAAGCTCAGATAAGGCAAGAGTCTTCCTAAAGTCGAGTCTAGACCATACACGAACTTGAAGCAGGCTGTCGTCAATGGAACCATAGTAACAACCTAATAGCATCCATTCCTAGACTCGCTTAATCCTCAGACCGCATCAATGATCTGGAACCACCATAACTGTTACAGTTTTTCTGATGGTATGTATCCTAACACGTTTAACATATCTCCATCTCGCAGAATAAGAACTGCGATACCGAAACGAACCTATCCATAATGAGGTATCATAATCGGAAGTTATTAAATTTCTCTCCAGGTTATCTCGTCCGTACTGATGGTAGGCATCTTAGCACTAACCATGGTATGTGCAAACAGTATTACTCGCCGGGACATACAGTGAGTACCCAACGCGTGCGTCTCCGTGCTGATGCTTGGCTAAACCACGGAATACACGAGCCACTCGACGGCCGGCTGAGTTACTTAGCTCGTGCATTATCCAGTTGCCATCGATTTCTGCATGCATGTGCAAGTCAAGTGGACAAGTAATGTAACGTGTAACCTGGTACTAGTTTGTGTACCTAATGTTGGGTGTGTACCATGAAGGCCAGTTCACATGTTTCTTTGTCTTCACCGGGTCCTTACATCGAACTGGACACGTCCGTGTGGTGAAACCGAAGCTGTGCGAGTCCGACCACTGGCCTCTCTCCGATAAGTGGCCCATCCAAGCGTCTTTCACGACAACACCTAGTGATGGCAGAAAACCTCGAACATAGAATGCACGCTCCGTTTACATGCCCCGCCGTATATGCTTACTGATATGGGATGCGAAACAGGATGGTCGTTCCATAGCACCCTAGTACACACGATCCAGATGAATGATGTAGATTTGTAGCGTTCGAAAAGGCGTGACGGCGTCTGTGCAACCCCTGGCACGGCACAGTACGAATATCAAAATCAACCTTTCAACATCTACACCGCGAGATCTAAAATCTCAATTACCGTACTAGTACTATCAAATCTCTCGTCTGGCCCAACGAGCAGCCTGCCAGAATAAGGATCATAGTCCAAGATCGTGATACCGCTTTCAAGCTCTTGGATGCATGGGTATTCTATGAACTTGTCCTCGTCCCCGTCACTACTATCATTGTGACTGACGTCGTATTCTAGTGCTGCGATGATGCGGGTTTCAAGCGGGCCTTGATTCGTCAGGCAAAAAATCCGACCAGTACCGTTGAAAGACGGATGATGGAATGGGTATTGTTTACTGAGTGAACCCAGCTGTTGGAATGTGATGGGGGAAACCTCGTCATCGGACCTAACAAGGCGGAGTGTGCCATAAATCGAGTGGGATATGGAGGACACTTGAATGGTAGTGACCAAATCTTGTGTGCATGGGTCAAAGGTGGTATCTCGAAGGAGCACGCTATCTTCCAGTCCCATGCCGGAAATGATGCCACGATGCGAAAGGCTGAGCATGATTGGGTGCTGATGTGTATCGGTAGCGGGAAGAACAAACGCCTGGAAGAACGTCGTCCACCCGACAGACCTCCCGTAAATAGACGCGGCCAGGAAAACGTGTGTTGACGAGGAGAAGCACACAAACGTGCTCAAGTCCGTGTCGATATCTCCTGGCACCTGTGTCATGAATGTCAGATCAGAGAACCCAACGTGTGAATAACCAATGCACCTTGCTCACATCCCACACGCCATTTATAGAAGGATGCAGGAGATTCGTGCGCGTATGCACATCGTGGATCATAATGCGCTCATCTCCCCTGTGTCCCTTACTCTGCACAATGATTACACGAGGACCAAGCCTAACGGAGGTGGTGATACAGTATTCGTTGCGCCACTCGATCTGGCGGAGAAGATCCAGAGTCACTCCAGATGTCTCTGTAACATTCAACAAAAAGATCGAACTGGTAACAGTGTCAATACTTTCAAGTTAGCACAGGGCGTCAGGTCAGCAACCCACGTTCTGGCTTTCAGGCTCCTTGCCCAAATATCCTCATCCAGGACCACGCACGCAAACGGACGACCCTCGACATCGACGGCAGAAACACAGTGAAACGACCTGATGCTTGGATCGTTGTCTTCTGTCACTGATGTAGCGTAGATAACACTGCCACGACTCAGATTGTTGCCTGCGTCGAGATCCAGGTCATAACACCAAACTTTCGTGTGGAAGGCCAAGAGGAGAAATCGCCCAAGAACTAAGTGGGAAGAAACACGAACACCTCTCGGAGTCACTTTTTTGAATTTGAGTGTCCAAAGCGATCCCTTCTCTTCTGTGATAGTGTCATGGTGCTGAAGGGCTCGTGTGACGCGTGAACTAGTAACAAGTGCCTTCTCCAGTTCGCATGCAGATTATGAAGGGAACGGACCATTGCGATAGGCCTCAGCCTATACACACGTGAGATGGCTCAGTTCATTCAGATATCGGGAGACCTGCGAAGTACTTGTAGTTAGTCACTTCATCCACGTCTGAGAAAGTATCTAACTTCCGATCGCGCCAGAACCACTGGACGCGAAGGACGCAAAAAGTACCACTTACCATGCGCATTCGAACGATGGCTAGGATATCAAGGTAGCGGAATATACGTAGCAAAACATCTAGTGGAAACTGGTTAAAAGACGACATGACGACAACGTGGCAGCGGGCGAGCGACGCAGGCGTATTCGACAGTACTGTGGCCACTGCGTCCTTAAACCTTTCCCACAGAGGTAGCCATGTACAGGGGCCGAAATGACTAATCTGGGTTTGATTCAGGATGGTCAAGAGATGAAGCTTTCAAGCTTTCAAGATGGAGCATTACTGTAGTACTTTCAGGACAGATAGGAAGTCTTGTTTCACTACTAGTAAGCCATGTTCACACTCGCGCGAGCGACGAGCTAGTCTGAAATAGTTAGCCCTCGCCGCCCTTGACAAACTTGACTGACGAAAAAAAATCAGAAGCTGCTTCGAGTCGAACACGCAGTAACGTATGTTGGGATAACAACAGGCCTACCACTCGCGAGACCCAATTATACCGTCACCCAAGCATCTTCAAGTTGGGACAAGTCTCGGTCCCAACCGACGGAAATTTCCTTCGTAAACCATTGTCATTCAAGTTGTCGTGTCCCGAACGCCGGAAGCGAGCTCAGCTCGCCAGCCAGTGAAATGAATGATGCTGACTAGCGAACCCTGGTGTATATGAATGAAGTAGCGAGTCCCGAACCCGAATCCGCACATGGACTAGCCCCGGGCGTATCTGCATAAAGTATCTCCCGACCGGAATCTCCTGGACCTGATTCAGGAATCTGACATCATCCTATCGCGGCTCACTGCCAGTGGCATCAAATTTTCACGTTGACAACTTGAAGAGGCTTGATCGGAGATACCACGAATGGTATGGTTTGGTGTCATGGGGCTCGGGTAGAGGACACTGCCAGTGGCAAGGCACGTCTATTTGGCGCTTTTGTTCTACTACTACATAGCCGCCGCAAAGTACGGAATCAACTTTAGAGACCGGCTTGTTGATGGAACATACCCGTGCTTATGTCTGACATACGCTTGAGTCGTCACCTAATGGCCCTTTTGACAGTCTAACTTGAGACGTCGGTCTGGCCGTCCCATGTGGCTCTTCAACGGGGGAGACGGTCCCCAAACTTGGTTCCTGCCCAGGCTTGGTAATTCGCAACAAATTAATACTTGTTGATGGGTCAACGACGATCCCTGACTTGGCCCCGGCCTCGCCGGGCATGACACAGAACCTTGCATTGAAAGCAGAAGGCTACGCGGGACGGCGGAGGAGAGCTTGAACATTCCGTTTGACAAACTTGGAGCAAAGCCAAAAGAAAAACCCTGGCGAAGGTCCGTCGTCCCTGCAGGCCGCGCGCTCCGCGCTGCTACCGATGCAGTTAGGCTACTTTGAAGAACCCAACTTGAACTTGAAGATCCCTGACACAGCCTCGACCATTGGCACTAGGATGACAAAGGACGTTGTATTGGACGCAAAGAGTCGGGCCGAGGATGACGGAGGAGAACAAAAGAACAAGGCAAAGGTAAGGAAAAACCCTAGCGAGTCCAACTTGAAGGGTCGTCGTCCCTGCCACACCTTGCGGACCGGTCGCTCCATCTATCAGCCTGTAGGACTGTAGACCCGGGGCTGACGCTGAGACAGGCGCTAGGTCGGTAAGCCTGAGTGCATGTGAGTCGTTTTAAAAATATTCGTCACAATATCAACTGAAACTGAGCGCGTACCCATCGCATTGCCTTCAACACCCAATTGCACGCTTGGAAGCATCTTCAACCATGTCCTTCGTCTTCATTGGTAAGCGACGGGAGGGTACTCAAACACACAACGTGCAGTGTAAGCTGGCGTTGAAGTTGGCAAAGGGATGTTTCTACCGCCGGTTGCCAGCTACCGACGGCGGGGCGTGCCGGCGTCCGGCGTCCGGGCCTCACTTATCCGACGAGGCGCGCTCGCTTCGAGGGCTCGAAGAATGGAAAAGTGTATGTCACTCACGCCATGAGTGACTTTAACCTTGTGTGCGCGTGCGCATGCTCGGTTTGGGGCCTTTTGAGTCACGGGGGACAGGGACGCGTCGTCGCCGAGAAAAGAAGAGAAGAAGGCTTCGTCTCGAGGGGGAGGTAGGTTGTCCCTGCAATGATTTAGCTGTTACTGAGACAGCAGTGACACATTGTAGACCTACTAGGGGGACATAGCACCGCCGAGAGGAGGGAGAGGTCACGGTGGTTCCACGCGTATGTAAGTATAGCGTACTAACTAGGCCCAGGTGCTCTTGTACACGCGATACTCGAGGACGATGGGAACGCAGAGGGCAGCGGTACGTACTCGAACTCAAACTTTACAGCAAATAACACTGCCTAAGTCGTAGTAGTGCACGCCAATTTCCGCGTCCGAACCCTAAGTTACTGTATGACGAAACAGTAACCCACTACCTCTAGGCCGAAGATTTGACCGACGAGTGGCCGAGATGCACATCATGCATTGTCAACATGATTGATACGTGCAATCGAGTATTGAATACTCATGTTATACATGCTCGTACTGGTCTGTAGTACTGTGACTTGACGGCGCTGTCACGGCAAGTCTGTGAACTCGGACCTGTGGCTGAATCTGACCATTCGAATCTCCCCGCCACCTCGGCCCCCCGATCAGCATCCATCCCACGCCATCTAAATTAAAAAGAGGGAACAAAGAAACTCGAGCGAACGAGAGAAAGCAAGAAAGCGGGGACGCCACCCGCCACCACCGCCCCGACCAACACGGCGACCTGCCGTGTGCGTCGGGAAGATCAGCACGCGACGCCGCCGGGGAACTTTACACTGGGATACTTGTGCATGTCTCTTGCCAATGATCGCGGGTCCGGGTGTTTACAGAAACGCGATGTGATCAATTGATCGAGCGCCGAGTCCACGAACGGCAGGCGTCTGCGCAAGTACAGCACCTACGTGACGCGCTCATGCCAACCATTGCGCAGCATCAAGTGCCGCCATCAATCGTGCGTCATGGACAACGTCACGGTATGCATACGGCGTCTCTGCCAGTGCTTCGATGTCGGTCGTCTGGCACGGCGCATGCCAAGGCGAAACATGCATTGTTCACTTTCAGGGACCAGGGGCCAGAATTAGAAGCAGAAGCAGAACACAGGATGCCATGCATATGCCCGTTTCTGCCATTATTGATCAGTTTGAATTCCGGGGAGAACTCGTCGTGATTATAGGATCATCCTGGACCGGGAACCAAGGTAGCCGGAGGAGAAGAGGTAAAGGCGGGCACTATACCTTGTTCGCATTCGAGGCCCGCCATTCGGTACTCCTCACACTACCGGTCTAGACCTAAATTAAAAAGCGGAGTCCGGACGCGAGCGTCCTATCCCATCGATATGAACGCAACGATCTATTAATCAAGCACAATAGCATCCGCACAATTCAAATGATGATTATTCGATCCTCACGTCACGACCGGTGGGAGTATGCAACCACTGGCACGAGGATGTGGATAAGAGTCCATCGAAGAAGGGTCTAGCCAACTTAATTGAGGGGCTGGCGCCACGCCGATGCTGAAACGTATCGTGATTTGTAAATGTTGGTCTTATCTCGGTGAAAAAGGATGAATCAGCACGACGCTGGTTGGCCCATGCAACCATGTTTCACGGCACGGTGACGGCGAGTCTAGCCACCACCGTGGGCGGGATGCTCATTGTACTCACCTCTATAGCTAGACTAGGTACGAGTCCGCCGCTGTTGCGCAGCCCCAACCGTACCGTGACTGTACGTGAGTATTTGGCATGGTCACATGGACGGAGAAAGACGCCCTGCATCGCCTCCCGGACTAAACCTACCAAGCCCGTCCCAATTTGAGAGGGAACTGCAGTCATTGGCACCTACCGTCAAATCATTTGACGGTTACCTATGACGTGGGCTGCGCAGTTGGAGAGCCGAAGAAGGCAGTCAGGTGAAATCCCAAAGATGGATGTGCAGCACTTGCAAATTCCGGGGGTGAGAGGATGTGCCTTGAATCCGGACGACGGGAGGGAAAGAGGTGAATATAGAAACAGGATGACCATCGCATCGTGCCAAGCATTAAGCAATGGAAGAACACGAAGTCGAACTACTGGCAAAGGGATTCGGCGAAGTAGATTGGCCGGATGGTGATGGGCGTGTCGTCAAGTACGTACGTCCGGATGCGAGCAGGCACCAATCAACCAGTGGGCGTAACAAGTTAGCAATATGTCCCGTAAGAGATACGCCGATAAGTAGTCACGTTCGTGAAGCGTATTTAGGTTTTTGGGGATTAATGGCTCGAGTTGGCGTGTGAATCGGTGGCGGATGCTACCATGGAAGGAAGGAGGCGTGATGAGTTGACGACAAGTTTGATGAACACAAGGACTGCTTCTTACGGCGATCAAGTCTATCCGAGCCGTGGGTAGATGCAAACCGCATTGTTCCTGCAGAGTAATACGAATGCCAAGTGGACGGGTTAGGAGGACGGCGGTAACCGTGATATCAGATGTGTATTGTTCTTCAGATATATCGAACAATAGGGTGCGCAAACGCACCGTGCCACAACTGTGAGGGACGATCTTTACCCGCAATGAAATGCCACATCATGAGTTTGAAGGGGATTCTCGACTTCTTGAAACGTCTCGTATCTGTCAATGACGGCCTAGTCATTGGTATGTATTTTTATATTGTATGACACAGGACATGAAATATGAGAAACAGGCTTCTTACTTTGGAAGGGTCGGACGGGCACGCACAGGAAGGCGGGGATTTGCAAAGGTCGGGGGATCCGGGACGAGGATGCGTTAGAAGAGCACCCGCATGTCGCACTGAGGTGTAGCCGTACGTACGTACAGATCGCGGGATGGGCTTCGCATCGCGTCGGGCGCTGATCTGGAGGAATGGAACACCCTATCGATCCGGAGAATTCGTCATCTGAACGACCGGTTTCGAGTGCACGTGACGGGCAAGAGGGCAACCCTGCGACAGAAAAACACCCGTGTGAGAGCGACGTTTCCAACCAGACGGCAAGCACGTGGACTGGACAGAGGAGGATCCTTTTGCTGTCTGACAGGTGGAAATCGCTTCCCTGAAATGACTTGGAGTCGTGAGTGTTCCCCGTCGAGAAAGGAGGGTTGCCTCGTGTTGGCGGCCGTCAGTGGTGCCACAAAAACGAGTCCGTGAATCCGTGTCAGGGGTAGACATGGTCCGATGGCACATGCGGTTGGAACATCCACTGGTAACGACCTCAATTGCTAGTTGAACTACACAGAGCATGACTAGTCATCGCGGTCGCCATAGCGACTTCTGAAATGGAGCACACCGCACACGTGGGGACGATCTAGTCATTGCGGTGTCGGGCAGGCAAACGTCACACGGCCTGTTATATTATTTTGTGGCTGCGTCGACCCTAGATGTGAATTTGTGAAGGGCAAACATAACTCTAATATTTATTAAACTTTGCTTGTCACTCCGGTCAATGGCCATATAAAAGTCCCCGCTGCCTCGTCCCCCCCCATCACCTCCCAAAATGATCATGTTCCCCTCCTACTCCCCCCTCTTCACAATGGGCCTCCTCGCCGAATCTGTCCCCACCCCCTCCTCCTCGTCCCCCATTACCAGCCCGGTCGAGTCCCCGCTCTCGCCCAGGACCTTCAACTTTGATGATGCGTCTGCCATCTACTTTACCCTCCACTCTGGAAAGCGCGACACGCTCGAGCTCCGTTCTTTCCTCTACCTCGACCTTGCAGACCACAAGCATCACCCGCCTTCCCACAGGCGCAAGTATTCTACGCTGTCCAAATCCACCAGCTGGACATGCACCACCGACGTGAAATCCATTCATGACTTTGCGTACGTCTTTCCGCATTCCGTTGGTCGCCTTCTCACGTCCTCTTAGACGAGCCGAAAAACCCATGATTACGACGTCTCCCACTCCGGTGGTTTCTGCTCGTCGTCGGGCATCCAAAGAGTCCTTGCGAAGCATCCCCTCTCCTAAACCGGCCCCCTCTGCTACGTTACCCGATATTCCTTCACCCGCTGCTTCCCTTTCTCCGCCGCCTTCCACGCCACTCCCACCGTCATCAAAGAAGCGTCCTGCCTCCAAAGCCATCGGTTCACTGCTTTCTCCCACCCACCGTGCACGTCGTTCACCCTTGTCCCGTTCCGAGTCCATCACTTCCAATGACCGTCGCAAAAGCCGCATGGACGCCCTTGCCTGCCTCGAGGGCCGCTCGCGTGCACCCAACCGCGTGCCCCGCCAATCCTCCCTCCGAAACAACTTTATGAGCTTTAGCGATGACGAGGACGAGAAATTGGCATCCCCTAAATCTAGTGTCCCTATCGAGCCCACCACACCCGTCGCCCATGTCGAAGACGTCAATGCCTTTGCGGACGTGGAGGACGAGGCAGACGCCATCGTTCCTCGCAAGCGTGAGGCCTCAGTGGACAAGGCGGCACCCACACGGCCAGCAAGGCCCGCACGCAAACGGCGGAGCACCATTGACAGCTGGTTCCCGCTCAAGAGCTTCATCGATCTCAAGGACGACGATCTGTCGTCCTGGAACTGGCGCAGCTTCATCGAGATTGGCGGTGTCGCATAAACAATTGTCTGGACACATGCGCTTTTCATTTCCTCAGATTCAACTTCCACCTTACTGGCGCAGGGCCACCAGTTGCTTGCAACGCGTTTGTAATCCATGTTTTTTTATCCTTATTATTCGGTACCATAGTACTTGGTTTTGCGTTCGTTTCCGTGGACGCGCTGACCGTGTCCGCTCTCATACGTATTTACATGGACCTTGTCGAGCCATACCAAAGTCTAGCTTACTGTACTAGGACACAGCATAACCTCTAGTTTTACCATTCTTAATGCCTGCACGACTCCACTTTTTATCTTGTTGCACGCCTCACTACACTCGTTTTTTTTCCTACCATTTTTCCATCTAATAGTGATAGTCATCGAAAGTGTACTCCCGTGAAACACGGCATTGGTTTTATTGCATCCCATCTGGATTGATGTCTGGTCTCTGCTTGTGATCGGTCAGTGAGACGCGTGCCTCAAAGGTCTAGAGTTGTATTGTGACCGAGTTTTTCGGAACTGCACGCCTACTAGTCCGAACGCCGTCCTTGTACTTTCTACGCCAGGTTACTGGGACATCCGAACCCCGTCGCCAACCCACTGGTAACGTTTTGCATCCTGAATCCAAAGTTGGAACTCGTCACATCGTCGACGGGTCCATGTTGTTGTATTCTCCAACGGTCCCGACGCACGTTACACGCGGTTTGTTGGGCTGGTTGGTGTGTTGCACGTTGCACGCCACGTTGCATGGTGACGCAGTGACGCGGGTGTGTGATCGATCGAACGACTCGGTGTTCCCGAATCGAGCGTCGGAGAACCCACGTTGCGCTGCCAGTCGGGAACATGGGATTCGGAATAATCCATTTTTGCGTCGGTGCGGGTGCGCTGCCGTTGCGCCGTCGTCATTCAATTGTATGTACTGGCGCAGATGCGACGACACGTCATTATTTTTTTTATTTTTCTATTCTGAATGTGGGCGTGTCGGTATGTGGACGGGTATGAGACGAGACTAGGCTAATTGGTCGTAGTGGTATGTCAGCGTAGGCGTAGCGATTTCCGAGCGAAAAAAAAAGAAATCTGGAAAACAATGGGTCCGAACAATCAAGAAGCCACGTCACGAAACCCGCGCAGCTATCGCAATTAATCTTACATATATCGTCTGAGAATAAATAAACGTCCGACTTGTGTGATATAACAGCGTGGTGTGATAATGTGATGGGTGTGTGATATGATATGATGTGATAAATACGAGGGCTCGAACCCGACACAGCATGCGGCATGCGGGACACAGCCGCAGCGCCTGACAGTCCCGACGTCAACATTCGATGATCGATGAGTCAGTGATATCACGTCTGGTCGACAATCAGGCTCATGACTCGAGGCTAGCTCCGAGGGGAACATGCCGCGGCTTTCCAAGGCGCACAAACAGCACGTTGGTCTCATCACCCCCACGTCCGCGGTATCACCAGAAAAGAACGCACAGAAGATGCCTCGAAAGGGGGAAGCACGAGTCATGAGTCAGGTCACCTAGGGGGCAAGGGGCAAGGGGATGCGATCATCTCATGTAGCCAGCTCAGTGCCCTAAGAACCTCCCAAGGAGCCCCGAAGATCCGCCCTGATGCCGCTCTTCATAGTCATGGTGATACTGGTCCGCGTTGAATGATCCGTACATGGACTGCCGACGGAACGAATGGGTTAGAGTGGGCGCACGGGCCGGTAAAGGTGGTGGCAAACGATAAGATGGACGCGAAGGCAGTGGGATAGACGAAGATGGTGTGGATGACGTCGGGTGAAAATACTCCGAGCGGTGTTTGTAAAGCACAGTAGGGTGGGGGAGTGACGTCGACGCGCTTGCTGTTACTGGCAGTGATGGCCGCTTCGTCCGGCCGTCGGCCCTTGCCTTGTCCTTATCTTTTGCCTTGTCCTTGTCTTTCCCTTTGTCCTTGTCTTTCCCCTTCCCCTTTCTCTTCCCGTTGTCATGGTCGTGGCGTGTTGTTGGGTATCTGTCAGGCGGCGTACGCCGCGGGCGAAGTTCGGGCATGCCAATCTTGCTGATATGGACCGTTAGGCTCTTCGGTGGCGTATACTCCTTCGTCTTGCCCCTTCCCTGATTGTCGTCCAGGTTAATGATTCGGGGACCTTTTTGTGGCACTGCTTCCTTGGTATCATATACCACATATTGATGCAAATCTGGGTCACCTGCGGTACGTAAGACATAGGACTCAGCCTCGGACACGGGTGAATCTGGGGCATACCAGCTTTGTAACGCAACCGTTTGGTCTCCTCAATAACTTGGAGTACCTTGGGGACCTGATCCGGGTCCGAGGAGCAGACGCTGATGAATAGCATCGCATCGTCCTGCGGCGCGAGTGTAAGCGACGTATAATTAAGGGGTGCGGCGAGAGACTGACTTGCAACAGCTGCGAGCAGTGCTTCGCATAGTCAGCAATAGCGCCCTCTTCAAAGACGGTCACTTCATTGACCTGTCCCCTGCCAAGCTGTAATTCGGCAATGCGGGCGACACCCTTTTTGGGTGGAGGTTTAGGGGGCGGTGTAGGTGCGGCCGTTGTCGGTGGCGTGGCAGTGGGCGAGGATGTGGACGGCGTTGCGGCTGCGGCTGCGGTCGTGTTGGGATCGTGATACGCCTCGCTAGAATCTTGGAATGTCAAGAGAGCCGTCAAGATGACAATTTCGAGGCCCTTGCGATCCTCAATATCAAATCTATCGCGCAAAGGTGAATCTCGTGCTCGGGATTGTGGATGCGGGGACCATGCACCTATTCAGATTATAATCCAGGATCTGGACCGCTGCCGTTTTGATCCGTCCAGGGGGCTCCCTAGTCACCGCGACCAGTACGGGTGGGTCCGGCTTTCGAATGATGAAGCATTCTTCGCGTTTCCACTCGAATTCATGGCTACGTTGTGGATGGAATTGGGAACATGAAATCAAACATCGATAATAAAGCTAGGAAGAGGACTACCTCTCCCATTGGAAAGTCCACCGAAACGAGAGGGTACCGGTGTACTTGAGTTCGACGACCTTGGAGGGATTGTAGAGCTCCAAAGTTTTATGTTTGCTCGTCGGGCTGGGGGCAGTCGCACTCGCCAGTAATGCTTCAGAAAGTGGATCTGCAGCGACGTCAGTAACCACAACCCAGTCAATGCCTTCGATTTGCCTTACCCGTCACCTCGATTCGGTAGACTTGTTGTTGTTGTTGCTGCTCTGGGATAATACGTCGTTTGCGGTAGTGAATCGTTCCCCCATTGTCAGTGAGGTCCACCACATATCCAGCTGGGTGTGACGTCGCGCTTGGGGTGAGGAAGAGCGTGAACAAGTTTTGATCTAAACTCATGGGTCCAGAGTGTTGACAAGGTAAGGATATCGATGAAGACGTGGATATGGCGGATTGTCAAGGTTTCAGTTTCAAGCTTGGCATGGAGTCAAGGCGGGCATTCGAGTCGTGGAGGAACGTGTGTAAAGTTGCCGCTGCGTGCGCAGTGACAAGCGTGGCAGTGTCACAGGATAATGCTAATACTACTACCACCAGCAGTACTATGTAGTAGTGACGATCGGCGGTATGCAACAGCCACGGATTGATTCCCGCTGCGCTTTTCTCGCTTGGGTCCATGACGTTCGAATTGCTTACTGCCAGCGCAATCAACCGTCCAGCCCGAACCTCAGCTCGCCCATTAGCCGGAAAAAGTCCGACACGCGGTTTTGATCACTGGATTTACAGCAACAAGGCCCATGAATGCTTCGCTGGCCGCAGTCTTCTAGGTGACTCCTTCAAGTTGCGGCGGCCTCTTCTAGATGGCCGCTTTTTGCCATGGGTGATATTATTTTGTCATTCGACTACTTGGGTGAACTCTTACCGATTGCAACTAGGACGCTCAGGCTTGTGTTTGTGATTTCCTGCACGACTGCTGTCCTTGTACAGCCACCTTTGGTTCATCGCGAGTCACAAATTAAACCGGTGGAGTTTCTGACAATCGCTCAATGCACACGTCACGTTTGCCGCACTCGCGGTGACAGCTAACATTGTTTGTCCAGCCACCTGGGTGGAATCCAAAGGTAGTTTTCTATCCTTACGTTGAGAGTGACGATATGATGTACCTGCTCGTTTTGAACAGTTGCTTCCACGCATAAAATTGCTTGCTTGGTGCGTCCCAATGCCAAATGAAGTGCGCAGGATCTCTAACAATTGTTACAGGGCTCGACGCGCAGTTTCTGCTTCATAGACCAACGCAATTCAATCCTCAAGTAAGGTCTTCGAAGGATCAAAGATTGGTTCACTTATGAGACAAGGGTGGTCAACGTGGTCTGCAACCGTTGTCAATTTGGCCACAACCCTATGTGTAGTACTTCCCCCAAGTCACCATCTCGCATCAATCCCACAGTTTGGATGGACCCCAGAGGTATTGTTTCTTTCATTCAGTGTCAAGAGCATTGAAGTGGCGTATTTGCTGGACCATTAGCTATTGTCACAGGCGGAATCCCATGATAAATTCTAGGAGTGCAGTGGCTCAGCGCCCTCATTCGTGCTCGACAACATCATCATTTGAATGTGGGGATGAAAGGGACACACTTTCCTGGTATCTGTCGAGCTACAACCAGAGGACAAAGTAAAATCCTTTCTATCAGTACAGAGCTGGCTGATATCCAACAGTGCCTGGATGGTCTCGCAACGTTCACGCGCATCGGAGAAGACGCATGTATGTCTAGGATCAAGGATAAATTGCGTGAGAATGTGTGGGTTCACCTCGCCTGTCGTGGTTCGCGAACAGGGATCTACCATTCAAATCGACGTTCGCTCTCCACGACGGACACTTAACGATCAAGCGCACCATGTGACCTTATGACCCTGGAGTTCGCATACCTGTCTGCTTTCCATACCGACGAGCCCGGATGAAGTGATTCATCTTGCTTCACATGACGTCGGTGTTCTATACCTATATGACTGACAAGTCTGTGTATTTCGATCATACCCGTACAGCGTCAGCGCTGTGGAAGAGTAAATGCACCCTTTGATCAACAGATTGAAGATTCTATATGTACGCAGTTGGAGCTTACCCTGTGTTGCAGATATAGGGCCAACGATTATGATTATCAGGTACTGGTGGCTGTTTTCTGATCTCGAATTTGGGTCGCGTTGTCAGTCGGTGCCCTGGCCCCTGTTTCAGACGCGGTGCAATTGGATTTCAAAAAATTTCAGGGATCGACCAATTTCATTGGGGGCACTGCAAACCACCGGCATGGCATTGGAAATTCGCTCCTGACACTTTCCCGGTGCACTTACAGGAAATGAACGTTTGTTGGGATCCATTCGTTGATGATGACCCCACTGACCCCAAGCACCCTCATCGCTTCCTATACCACGGAGGCCATCTTTTTGGGTTTGTAGTCGTGTTATCATTTCCAACCCCTCCTGACAGTTTCAACCCGAATAGGGATGAAGTAAGTTTTGCCATCGAGTGTTCAAATCGCGCTTCACTCAATTGTTTAGTTGTGTCCTTTATGCATTCTGTGCCTATGCGCTCTCCGGATACAGATCTGCGGTTTGCAGGTAACCATGCCGTGTATTTGCGAGAGTGAAACTGACAAGACTGTTCACAGCCTGCTTTTGTTTATCAGCACTGTACAATTCTTGCTATGCATAACACAATTCACTGTCCATACGGCCTTTCTCTTCTTGCTCTTTACTGTCGTCACGAACGCTCAGTCGCAACTCCATCACACCTATGGCTATACGTTGGCGTTTAACATCATTTATACCGTAAACGTGAGTTTGTTCATTTTTGTCTTCCTACTGTTACTGATTATGCCTGTTTCGCCTGTAGTTTCTCATCGCGGGGTTCTTTTCTGTTTGTTCCCCTTCATGTCCTCTGAAAATCTGCTAAAGAAAGATTGTGCAGATTTTGCGTCTCTATGTCGTATATGACAATAACCCCGGGGTGTGCATCCCTGCAGTATGTCGTTTCCGCAGCTGATCAGCATATGCTTGCTCACGTACCTCATGTGTCATTAGTTTCTTCTCTGGGTTGTACAAATTTGTGTGGTTTCATTACTATCGCACATAGCTGTAATTGACATAAATGCAGGCGTAAGCGGAATGGCAATCCGAACGCGTGTGACATCGTTGGTCCTCCCATCTCATTTCACTATCCCCAGCTTGTTGTTATGGGTGTTTATCACAGCGGTGAACCTCTGCGTCACCATCCAGATATACTTTCGCCTCTTTTCCCTGCAAAACAAAACACATGCTATTCTCAGCAGTTCCCCGTACAAGTCGATCGCTATCGTCTTTGTGGAATGCGGCGCGTTGGTCACTCTCTGCAGCATCGCGATGACAATCTTGCACGTGTCGAACTTTGACTATGCTATCGTTAGCCTTGGGATCGCAACCGAGATTGCTGTGTGTCTCATTCTTTCTCCAAGTTTTTGTATTAATCTACTCACAGCTTTCGTCGCAACTGCTCGTCATCGGACAACATGCGCTGCTAAATCAAAAGCGAGGTGATGTCCCTAGCGAGTGTGTGACCTCGATCCAAGTCAAGGGAAGTCAAACGGAGTACAGTCATACCGACGTACAGTTGACGTCCCTTGAAAAACCTGTCCGTTTATCCCCCCCAGAGGCGGCAGTAAAGGATAAAAAGATCCAAAGACCGGAAGGAGTTTGGTAACGTATGAGGGTACCTTGATTTTCCCGCTTGGAAGGTTTTGCAAAATTTCGTAGTTCTCGCTCGGCCTACGTAATTTCACACGTGCCTTGGTTTTTGGTGAGAGATCTGGGAGACGAGTGCCATATCTTGGTGACTCCGTTGGTATTGAAATCGGTGTTTCACACAGCACCACAGGGCCGCCGAACATGACTTGGTGTTCCTGGATTTCAAATCGAATTGACGGAGCGGGACAGCGCCGACCGCATCGATCATTGATCATCTTCGGTGACAAAGTCCATAGGAGGTGGCTCAATCAAACCGTGCCCCGAGCTATCCGATACACAAGCAACGGGTTGTGTTTCCTCGGACTGATTCATTCACGGCTATCATGGCACGCACGCTCTCTCAGACATACTTCCTTTTATTTAGCATATCTGGAATATTCATGGGTGTGTGATCTTGCGACAACATCTAGTTCCCGCTGACGCGTTTGCTTAGGTATGAAGTAGGTCATGTCAAGTTTAAACGAACAGAATGCTGACGGCCATCACGCAGCTGCATCTTGTTCTGCTTTTGCCTCTACGTGTTATGGGGTCGAAATCGCAAGTAAGCATCGTACTGTCCAATCGTTCATTGTTAGTCTCTCAATTTTTTTTTTCAGACTCTTGATGCTCTCGAGCGTCTTGCAGTTCGTCTTGTGCATCGCACAGACAGCCCTTTATATCATCTATATCATCGATGCGTTCACTAACCACGTGCCTAACGGACCCGAGAGTTATTTTCAACATAACATCGTTTACTCTTTACCATGCTATATCATATACACAATCAACGTAAGGCTTGTTCACAGCTTGGTCGCCGCTTTGCTGATGGGCGGCACTTTTATATCTGTTAGTGCGCTACTGAAGGATTCCTCCTGGTTCGTGTGGCATCCTTTGTCTTAATGCTCGACTAACACCAGGCAATCTGTCAAGATCTGGCGCATCTATGTGCTATATAACCACAACATTAAGATTTGCATCCCATCGGTGTGTTTCCTTGTCGAAATGTGATAGCCCAGCTTCATCACACATATTCAGATCATACTACTACTTTTGCAAGTCAGTGAGTGATCCCATCAAGCTCGTGTGCGGTCATTTCTTATTCCCACTTGAGGCTTATGCGGTGTGACCGCCAAAGGCTTTGCAACCGAGGCCGTCATCTCCGGTCGTCTCCACATCGTCAACTTGGTGACATGGGCACTCATCGCAGCGGTCAACGTCTCCGCGACGGTCCTGATCTGCCTCCGATTATGGATTGCTGGTCAGAAATCCCATTCTCTCACTATCCATTCCAAGTATAAATCGGCGATCATTGGTGCCGTGGAATGCGGCGCGTTGGTCACGGTCTGTACGATTGCGATGTTGATCTTGTATGCTATTAAGCGTCCTGGAGGGCTTGCTGGCCTGGGTATCACGACGCAAGCCGCGGTGAGTCTCGATCTCGATCTTGATCTGAACCTCGTTGACACGGTCAACGGGTAGACGATGGCCCCTCTGCTGATTATCGCGCGCTACGGGATACTAAGCCGACAAGATGACCGCAACACGCTCACGCCCCAAATGCCACTGCGGATCAGTGTCGTTCGAACAGAGGTTACGCGCGTGGATACGTCGTCTATGCAGCCGAGCGTGATGCAGAAAAAGAAGCGTATATACGGGGACTCCATGCCCGATTTTCTCCAGGGAAGCGGTGCGAAGCCGTTTAGTGATACGGTGATGTAGTAGTGGAGATTCGGATGTGGAAAAAGCTAAATCCCAACCCCCAGGAGCCTCACTTTTTTTCGATGAGCCCTGTGGTGACTTTTTGGATGCATGATCCACGTACTATGAAGCTGGTGGATGGAGTGCACTCTGGAGGTCTCGGGCTGAATTAGCCTTGATATCAATGTATTTGAACGCAAGGGCTTTCATTCGTACATAGTAGTGTTTCTCGGGGAACCCAGTGACTCGGAGGTTCAATATCGTCGTCGCAGCCAGCGGATCATCGGAGCATGGCACAGCCACATATCCGCTGACTCGAACCACCACCACGATGGGCGCATACTACGATGAGATCGAGATTGAAGACATGAGTTGGGACGAGGAAAAGGGTGTCTACCACTATCCGTGCCCATGTGGAGACCGCTTCGAAATTTCTCGGCAACAACTTGCCAATTACGAGGACGTGGCCACCTGTCCGAGCTGCAGCCTCGTCATCCGCGTTATTTATGACCCCGTATGCCCTTTCTTTCTTTCTAAAACTGTGTGATGAATGCCTTACTCCTTAATGATAGCTCGATTTTGAAGAGGAACCTCCGGACCCGGACGATGCGGAGTCACAGCCAGACTCGGAGGACAAGGCGGAAGAGGAGGATGAAGAGGAGGATCATTTCGAAGATGCCCTCGACCAGCTTACGCTCCACGAGTCAAGGCCTGCGGTGGTTGCTGTTTTGGCGTGAAAGATACTTTCAAAGACACTGCTTCTCCGGTCTCTGACGAGGGGTCGTGCACGAGGACACCGTGACCTCCATCGGGCTGTCATGCGGACCTGGTCTCCGATCTTTGGCGAGGAAGTAATGGAGCAGGCATCGTAATGGAGTTGAGATAGATTCAATGCCCTGCTTACTGGCGGTGCTGGGACTGGTGTCTCTCGATGGACCGCGTATCCCACAGCTGGAGGTGCAGTGCTTCCGTTCATACATGCCTTATTGTGTTTGTAGAATGATGAAACTGATTGGATGAGCGGTATGACCGACTTTGACAAGGAGATGCACCGCCCATTTGCGCTGGGCGTATCTTACCAGGAACGATCTACGCCGAGATGATTTGCTTCGAGGGGTTCATGGTGGTATACTTGTACCAGAGTGGAAGTAAGTAATTGCATGCCAACGTCTACTACTAATAGATTCTTCCTATCAGTGCAAAAGACTTTTCCTCAGTGATAGGGCAGGTTAAGCAGTGCTGATAACTATAAGATTTTGCGTCGTTTCTACGCGGTACCAGTCCTCAGGCTTCATGTTCGCAGGAAACTTCAGGGTTGAACGCTAGTGGGCGACGCAACACCCCCGTTGACATATCTTTGATCATGATTTGATCAATATCCATTGGCGATGTCACTGTAGAGGTGTTCCTGGTCACCTTACTAATTTCATACTGGTGTCAGGATATAGGTAAGCTGCACTCGCGAAATTGATCCCTCGATCCCTTGTATATGGGAGGTAAGGCTTGAGTTTCCAGCACATACATAGCATTATTTTGAAGCAGTTTCTCTCAGGCTCCCCAAGTGGATTATGGTCTAAATGTCGGCTAAATGCGCCATCTCGCATTTAGACCGGGACCATACGTGGATGGCCGCATCTAGACCACTGTCTGGGCCTGGCATGCTAAACACTGTGTGAATCGTGCAGCATGTACAAGCTGTGGCGTTCTTGGCATGCGCCCATCTGACCACTATTGCGTGATCATGATGCTAAACGTTCCACACAAGCCTCCAAACTCCTGACAGTCGCTTACAATTGATATCCGCGTAGGGTCTTCTCCATCTTAATTCCCCCCTTCTCGTACATAAGTCATGTGTAAGTGGTGAGGAGTCTCCTGAACGTTCGTTTGTGGAATACCTACTTCCAAGTGCATCAACCCCATGGCTTCCACTCTGCAGCTCGCTGTCGCAAGCCTTCGGCTGAATGATTACGTGTCTCGTATGCTTGTTCGATTTCATCACTTTCCGTTTGTTGACCACCACTTGTCGCAGTTGTGATCCTCAGTGCTGTCGTATATGATTATGGTGGGTGTGTACTGTCACGTATTTATTTTCTTTTGTTGAACCCTGGTTTGTAGTCCTCACATTCTCGGATGAGGTATGCGTCATGTCTTTCCGTTGACACGAGGCAGAGGCAGTTTACCGATCGACGACTTCTCAGATTGAATACATTTGGGTGACTAGCACCCTTCGAGGACCAACTCGATAACCTGATATGCCTGCAGAACAAACGCTGGACATGGGTTTCTACGTTATTCGTTCTCGTATGTGTCCTGGCTGTCTCGACAACTCCGAGTCAGTCATCCTGTGGTGAAATTCATCGTTGTCTATTTGCAGGCACGTTATTTTGGGCTGGCGTCCGCTACGTATGTCGACGATCCAGGCCGACTTATGTGCTGACTGATCATTTATTAGTATTAATGCCCTCTGTGAGTTCGAATTCTACGATTTAAAGTTTATCGAACTGACTTCGCCTGACAAAGGGGGGAGTTCACTCTTCCCAGGTCCCGCAGAACTGTATGTGCTCATGTTTCTTCTCATAATTGGTCGACAACAATTTCGGCCCACTTCTCATGCTTGGATAGTTGTGAGTACATCCATCTTCATCTCCGTTATCACGCTCAGGGATGCTCAAAGGCAGAATCCTTGGCACCTTTGTCGAGTGGGCTACCATGGTTTTTGTTAGTGCTGCAGACTGTAAGATCCAATGTTCACTCGTAGCAAGCCAGAATCTCATTAGTAGTTGCAGTGGTGATGATCCTCAGAGTGTGGGCACTGTATGGTCAATCGAGGTTCATCCTTGGCATTCTCCTCACATTATATGCGATTGAAATCATCCCATACCTCATCTTCTGTATCGAGAATAGCATTCGCAATCAGCCTGCAGGTATGTTAAGTGCACCCTGACTCGTTATGTATGCGACCTGACAAACCATGCAGCTTCTACTGCTCAATTACTGGGTTTCACGTTTTGTGTGGCACAAAATACGGGCAGCTCCCTTCTTTTGACATTACTTGTGGACTGTGCCCAGATCACTCTCGGAGGGTCTATGTGCATCCTCGTCGTCTTTCAGTTCGTCAAGGAGTCACTTCGGATGTACAAGGCAACGAAACGGCTGCAACTGGGACGATATACGGGCCTTCTCACTCGGGAAGGCATGATCTACTTCCTCGCGTACGTTCGCGTCTCGTTTTGACTCACATTTCCCTATCCATGAAGCCATGCTAACGAGAAAATTACTATGAACGGACACAGAATCCTAATGTTTGCACTCACCAACATTCTGGGTGCCCTAGTAAGTATGCCAACCGACGGGTGGGCTTCGATAATTCTTGGAACGATGGAGTATATACCTCCATACACATTGGCTTCCAGATTCATCTTGAGTCTGCGGAAGCTCTACGCGCGAGATACGCGGGGTACGGCCGGACATGGCGGTGACATTGACACGGCATTTGGGCTTGGGTCTGTTCATGGCGCAACGAGTATGATCATGTTTGCGGAGGTAGGGCAAAATTTTGAGGGATCAGATCTGGAGCTGGGCCAAGGTGACGACTGTGATGAGATACAGATGAAAGAGAGGGAGGTAGGCAGTCACGAGCCCGGGGTTGGTACGAGCAGCGATACGTGATGAAATTCTGTCCGAGTCGGTCTGGGTTTTGTATTCAGGCTCGTGCCTCCTCTAATGATAGTACGAGAAACCGGTCATAAGTGACTGGGTTTGTATAACTTGAACGCCTCCCAAAATTCTCCCAAGGTTGCGAGAAATAGATCTGATTTCATGCCAGTGGTGATCACAATATGTTTTCATCTCAGATTCAATCTATCGGCCGCCATTCCTTGAAGTGTTAATGGGCTGTAATCCTGCTCAAATTCTGGGGTTGGCGCCAGTGTATCTCAGAAACTGTCCTACTACGTGCCTGCCTAAATTTTCGTCGAATAATGATATTTTCTCCCGCCATGATGATGCCTTCACTGTCGCGCTCAAACAGATGGAGGGATGACTGTGAGATACCTCAAACGTAGTGTGGAAAGGCTTCGTATATTGATAATAGGCTGTGGACAGCAGTCTACACCCAGCAGATGGACGTGGGGTGAGAAATCTAACTATTTTATCTCTTACGACGACATATTTTATACTCGCTAGTAAGTCGCTGCAGTCAGGTAACCATATGCTGCTACTGTTTTAGTAGGAGCCATAGTCGGCATCTCGGCTTCTTGGGCGTACTCGTCTTGTGACTAGTCTACTACCGTATGTTCTCAACACGTAGGGAGGGGCGGACGGGTGCGACGAGAGGCGGCGAGGACTCGAAGTCTCGAACACGGCCGGACGAGCGATGTGGTGGCACCAGACAACACAGCTCTGCAGACCTGCACTCTGAGCCATAAACCAGTGAAACCACGAAACCAGAGATAATTCAACGCGAACTTGATACAACTCGACGTTGCATCGAATGACTCAAAGGCCACCAGCAATAGGCGGGCCATGGGAATCCGACTCGGTTGAAACCGTAGCAGAATGGCCCGGATTTTCGTGCCATCGCCTCTCTCCTTGGACTTTTTTTGGCTTGGTCGTGAGTTAGTGCCCTAACGAAAACACTACCTCGCCTTTCATACCGTCGACTCGCTCGGGAAACAAGTTCATGTCCTACGAGGCTGTACTAATCAAGGATCAAGGTGCTCCGAGAAGTCGCTCTGAACCCATGCCCGGCGCACTATCTGCTCATCACAGATGATGTATCTTGATAACACTGGCATGCAGTGACTGCCCATGCGTTTCGAATCTCAGTTCATTGTATTTTACCGCCATCTGACCGATTTCTGCTCCCAGATTAATTGCCAGTCACCGCCTACAATGAGTCCATGGCTGCCGGTGAGTTTTCTGATGCTGTTTTCATTTCCGTGGATTTGTAACAGTCCTTGCTGTAGTAATTGAGCCATGGGGGATGTTCTTTCTATTTGTGTTCATCACAGATAACGACCGTTCCAAATGGGGGTGGAAAACTGACTGACATAGGACTACTGGTCTCGAGTCTCCTGAGCCCCCATGACCTGACAAGACACTGTAGACTACCCACCGGTAGGTCACCCGCGCTGGCCGACATGTATCAAATGTGTTAAACATAGCGAACGTCGGCAAGCTGGCGACCACATCATTTTCCATCGCTATCTTGATGCGCACATCGAATGGAAATATCATCGCACGACTACCAGTGCCTTTGATCGTCTTCTATTAGCATTGATGGACAGCCAATAGCCGCTAAGTATTTCCCAGAAGTCGGGTTGCGCCGCTCGTTGCTCAATTCGAAATTGATGGCCAAACCACTTACCACCCTTCCTCTGCAGCATTTTGTCCCAAAGTATATGTGATACCTTACTGCCTCATTTCAAATATCGCATGATGTTCAAAGTCGAAAGAACGTCGTCGCTTATGGCAGGTGCTTTAACAAACTCCCATCTGACTATCGAGATCACAGTCCGAGACTCTGGGTCTTGTGGTAATTTGAGTGCACTCCGATCACGCTCTCTATTTGGGTATGTTCATTAGCGACCTTGGACCGCTTTATGACTTCTCTGCTGGTTTTGGTTTATATGTGCAGCTCCCTATAATATCCGTTCGTCAAGTATCACCTTTCTCATCCACAAAGGTTACCTCATTTCAGTATACTCCCAAACCAACCCCATGACATCCACTTCGACTCTGCAATCTGTCGTTGCATCTATTGAAATAAACAACTGTGTTACTTGTATGTTCATTGGCCTTTGTACTCCCCGAGTCCATCTGCTTAACTTACTTTCCTCCCCAGTTGCAATCCTTACTGCCGTTGGATACAATTACAGTGGGTAGTACATATCTCTTTATGATAGCCTCAGACAAACCTTGACGTTTTCAGTCCTCACGTTCTCAGATGAGGTATGTGTTGCAGCATGTAGGTTATACTATGTTGTCTTACTGACTCATGATCCCCGCAGTTAGAATACATATGGGTTAGCAGACAACTTTCCCTTGTGCTTCGTATATCCTGACATGGCCATAGAAAAAGCCGTGGACAAAGGTGTCCACATTATTTGTTCTTGTGAGGATCGACATAACCGTCTATGTTTCGCTAGAACTAATTATTGCTGACATCCAGGTACGTTACTTTGGTCTATGTAACATCATGTATGTTTATAACCACTCTGACCAATATCAATTGTCTTCTGATCGATTTACTAGATCTACATCTCTTGGTATGTTGAAACCATTGCATTCTAGACTTAATGAGCTGACTCAGTGTAAAGTGGGGAGCTCCTTCATACCGGGCCCTAAAAAGGTGATTTCTCATCCTCCCGATGAATATCCTTTTAATTAGTTAGACGTATGTTTCCTCCGATCCACCATCCTACACTGATCAACAACGGTTGACGCCATTTGCATAGTTGTCAGTGCGCTGATTCATTATCTTCATGTCCACTCTATTCACAAGCATTTCCCAGGTGAAACTTTGTATATTTTTTATGAATGGACTGGCTTGATTTTCATTGGCGCTGCAGATTGTGAGATTTCGCTTCACTTATGTCAAGATCAATCTCACAGATGGTAACAGTGTCAATGATCCTTCGTTTGTGGGCCGTGTACAATCGATCCAGGTCCATCCTTTTTGTTCTCCTCACATTGTACTTCCTTGCCATAATACCCAACATGGCTGTGCATGTTTTTGTCAACATTCAGAGTGGGGTCATAGGTGCGTGTAATGTTACTTGTTATTGGACATGCTATATAATGAGTTCTGTCAACTATATAGTGGCTGCTGTTCAAGTGCTCGATTTCTCATTCTGCGTGACGAACAATTTCGGTAACACGCCTATCGTCCTTAATTGGATCACAAATTCAGCAGAGATCCTTCTCGGTGCACTGATGTGTATGCTTGTCCTTGTCCAATTCATCAGAGAAGCACTTCACATGTACAAAGCAACACGCCATTTCAGCCTGAACCATTACATGAAGCTTCTCGTGAAGGAAGGCATGGTCTACTTCGTCGTGTGTGTCAACACTCTCATCCTTTTTATTTATCCTCACTTCTGTACCACTGACAATGATCATTTATGAACAGTATCCTGCTCGAGTCGCTCACCACCGTCCTAGGTGATGCAACTATCATGCCTACAGATGGATGGTGGATGCTACTGACTGCCCTGGCAGATGTGCCTCAGTACACGCTCGTACCCCAGTTCATCTTGAATCTGCGAGCCCTTTATGCATGCGATCTGCAAGGAAGATGTGGCGGTGATATTGACAATGCATTCGGCTTGTCATCGGGGAATGGTGGTGCTACTATTAGGAGCGCAATCGTATTCGCAGACGGGGCGAACCGTGACGAGGGGCCGGAGCAACCTGTGGATGAGGGAGAGATACAGATGGTCGACAGGACGTGGAAGGATCGCGGTGAGGGTAGTAGTCGTGTGTGATAGCGTGGTAGATGTTCGTGTCGCGTTGTCCCGCTTGGTCTTTGGAATTCCCTTGGTCTTACATATTATTTATACTGTACTAGCCTGATTTCTTCTTGGAACCACAACATAGTATCCAGATTTCCTATATGCCCCTAGGCTTCCAACTTTTGAGCGCAACCACTCTCCAAGCTGTCCTTGCCTGCTACCCTTACGAATGTTTCAGTGACAATAGCCTCTTAGCCAAGCCTTGAAGCAAGTGAGAACCGTTAGCGAGAACCGTGTTGGTTGCACCCTTGCGGCAGCCTTGTGGACGTACTCGAAGAGAGCCGACTATGACGGAATCTAGATAGTCCAATCGATCAACAACGGATACTCACTTTGGTTTGAAGCCCATGTATCAACAAGACGAATTGCTGAGAGGGCCACTGGCTGTTGAGTGCATCAACAGCCCGAGAGCATTCCAGCAGTTTGCTTGACAACTTGAAAGTAGATGTTACATTCAATTTTCGACTTGCTATCACTTGCATAGAAGTGGTCTTGGACTTGTAACAGGGAGCCCCATCAGCAGTTTTCTGGAAAATTCACCGCCGTCCCGTGTTCGACATTTCGACCATTGCTTGCATAGATGTTGTTGTGAAGTGATCAGAGTCGGAGAGAGTAGGAGAGTACTGCGGTCAGCTTGCACAGCTTCGGTTTCATACATGTCAACTACGAAGCTCTCCACCCAAACCAATCTTTGACGTGCAAGACATTCCTGATCCTGCAGGAAAGGTCGTCACCATCACAGGTGCCTACACAGGCATTGGCAGGGAAAAGGTATGTCATATGTTTTATTCTTTTGTGTTCCATATGTACAAGGCAACAAAACGACTGCAACTGGGATGATATACTGGCCTTCTCACTAGGGAAGGCATGATCTACTTCCTCACGTGCGTCCGCGTCTCGTCTTGACTCACATCTCCGCATCCATGATGCCACGTTGACGAGAAAATTATTATGAACTGACACAGAATCCTAATGTTTGCACTAACCAACATTCTGGGTGCCCTAGTAAGCATGCCGACCATTGGGCGGCCTTCGATAATCCTCGGAACGATGGAGTATATACCTCCATACACGTTGGCTTCCTGATTCATCTTGAGTCTGCGGAAGCTCTGCACACGAGATACGCGGGGTATGGCCGGACGTGGAGGTGACATCGACACGGCATTTGGGCTTGCATCTGCTCATGACGCAACGTGTATGATCATGTTTGCAGAGGTAGGGCAAAATTTTGAGGGGTCAGATCTAGAGCTGGGCCAAGGTGATGAGTGTGATGCAGATACAGATGAAAGAGAGGGGGGGAGGTGGTCACGAGCCCGGGGTTGGTACGAGCCGTGATACGTAATGGAAATTGTTTGTCAGACTCCGAGACCCGATTGACGTACTGCAAGCGCCTAGACGCATACGTGCTCGTCATAATCGCACCGCTCTTAAAGATTGTCTTCTTGTTGATCTGATTCTTATCCCTTGTTCTTCCTGAAGACTTGCATGGGTGGTGGTCCTTGACCAATCGTGCGTTTCCGAACTCGCTTGGATAATCACGAATACATTGTATTCCTCCTCTGTGAACGAAAGGATCTCGTGCAGGAAGACAGAAGGAACCTAGCCCCAATACAGGTTGACCGTGTGTGGCAACGGCAGAGTGACGGTAGAAGGCTGATTGGTGCTCTCGGACTTGCGGAAAAGAGATGTTTGCGAAAGGGAAAAGTTCAAGTTGGAAGAGATGGAGCTACGAGAAGGGCGGGGCGTGACGACCGGTATCGAGGACTGCGACGTTGAACGTTGTACGGAATGTTCGGCCATGTTTGCACCGAATCAGAAGTAGAAAAGGGCGAACGGGAGGCGGAGATGTCGCAGGGAAACCATACAGTGGAGAAGGCCAGCTCCAGTGACAAGACTGTCGTCGTCCTCACCTGCCTCCACAGAGTTCTCGCCGAGAAACTTTCATTGTCACTTGCCTTTTTCGTAGCCGATCAATTAGCCGGGCACGTGCCACGCAACCAATCACAGGCCGAGATCGCTTCCGGTCCCCGCAACGCCACTTGGGTCGAAATAAACTTGACCTGGTGACGGGGAGATGTCATTCAAATTCAATGTGTATATCAACCGCTCTAGTACAGGGTTACTCCGAGTCTTGGGGAGCAAAGAGCAAGTCTTGCTACCATGAACCTCTACAGAACTCCCATAGGCCCTTCGCTCAGCGAGAAGGCTATACTTGCAGAGATTTCACATCACGTTGTATATTAAACACCAGGCATACGCGAGAAAAAACAAAAATGATTTGAATTTGCATTTTTCTTAGACTTGCGAGGGGGCTGTGACGAGCGGTGGCAAACGGATGAACGAAAAGGTCGTCGTCTGGGTCCAGAACATCGACAAGGTACCGTAGTAAGCACCGAATGCAGCAATGATACCAAAAGCACCACCAGCAGTCGCAAGGTGCGTGTTACCTGTTTTTCAGCTGTTGTATCAGACACTTTGTTCAAGTCAAAGGAAAAATACGGGGGACTTACCCGTAAAGGCATTGCCGGCGAGACATGCAAGGGAGACGACAGTGAATCCGAGCGTGCATACAATTGGGAGGGTGGTGCGCAAAGCACCAATTCTGTAGCACGGTCAGCGTCGAATACAGGCATGGAACCGTAATGATTTATACTTACGCAAATAAGAGAGTGATCAAGCTACAAGCAAGAGATGAGGAAGATTTTCCAGTGGAAGAAAGCATACTCACCACCAGATTCCAAGGTAGATACCAATCGCGTTGTAAAAATCTTGAGTTGGAACACCGTCGACACTATACGCCGCACTGTAATCATCGTTAGAGAGAGTATAGCCATATATCATAAATACCCACGCTATACCAATCTGTGGCAAATAGAGGGCACCATAACTGAAGTTAAAACCACCATAGGTGGTGAAGACAGTCCTAGGAACATGTCTGTTATGAATGTTTGAAGATGCATCGCTCCACCCCTGACTTACGCGCTGAAGGTGTTGCTATCCGACGAGAATTGAAATCAATGCTTGCTCGACTATGAGTCTGGAACACACTTACCCAAGAAACATCTCCCACATGCCAACAAGCGTTTGGGAGATACCCCCGTAGCTGTCAAAGACTAAGCAGTCGATCAAAATGTGATGGCCGAGTCGATACATACAATGTCGCAAAGACGAGGACCAAGTTGGGTGCGTGCACATTGCCAGAACTAAGAGTCAAGATCGATGAGCACAAAATAACCGTCCCGTAGGCAAGCATGCCCAGAGGAGCCTGCATGATCAATTGTTTAATAATTAAATCGGGCCGTTAACTCGTTCAATGCTACGCACGGGATTTGCGTACGTCCTCTGGTACGGCGCCATCTGTGGGGGAGGTGCAGGTGCCGAGTCCATGTTGACGGTCTGTACGTAGTAGTTGTCCCTAGTTTCCTTGTCGACCGAGTCGGCAGACATGATGAATAAGTTAACAGAGGAAGGGAAAGGAGACGATGCAAGGTGCAACACGGATGAGGAACGGGGCTCGTTTGGTACATATCGAATCCAAAGCTTTATATCCGCCATGGATCGACCAGAGTACACGTCTGATATTTTTGGACAGTGAGCACGCATGGCATATCGAGGTAGAAACGTACGATAACATGAGTTCCAAGCAAAGCATGTGTCGTCTTCGAAATTCACATGCTCGAACCTGGGAGGTATCATTTGGGCGAGTCTACGCCAGGCACTCGGTTGAGAAAATGTATCATTCCAAACCGATGGTATAGGCACCGACGAGTGAGTTCCAATGGGAGCTATGCCTGAAGGAGAAGTCATCGCATGATCAACTGTAGCATTGAAGGTTCGAGTCCCGAATCAGCCGTGCTGAGCGTTTTCTTTCTTCTCAGCGTCAAGTGTAACCGCTACTAGTTTCGGAACGACTTGTTGTCAACCTAAAGATCGCAGATGCAGGGGCTATTGGATCTCACAACCGTGTGCTGTTTTGACAATTCCTGTCATGTTTGTGATATCGAGCTCGCTGTGCCGAGGTGCTCCAAAATCATGACACGCTTTGACGTGACTAGTTTTGTGATCCATGCACGTCCGGAAAAGCATCCGACGTCTTGGCGGTATCAGATAACCACGCCTCATAGTCTCTGAGAAAAGGTGAGTCATGGAAATTTCGGGACCAGCTCCAATTTATTCCGTATGGCTTCTCATGGAATCTCACCGTTTCCATTGTTCCAACAGAGATACGATTTGAAACAGCAAAAGTGCACAGTACATACCTTCAAGCGAGTCCTTGAGAGACTGGTCTCATATTTATGACTGCATGGGCAACTAGAGAGACTGCGCGAAGATGAAGGAGTTAGTGGGAAATCCCGCCAACTTGAACGTTGTACTTGTTGACACCCTCTTTGCAATGCACCACTGGCAGTACTCCTGAAAGTTCCAGTGCGTTGGGTAGAGCAATTGGCCGCCCTTCTTATCAAGAGTCTGCCCTCAGAAGACCGTGACCGATCAAATAGGCCTCAGTACGAAAACGTAGGAGGTGAGGGACTGGTAGTACAGGCATCCGAGTCGTCGACAGGTTAATCTATCATCTTCATCGAGTTTCCCACTGTTATGTTCATCCTGCATGCCGTCACGGTACTCTTATGGGGCCGTGAAGCATCCGTACCACGTGGTCGCCTTTTCGTTCCCGCGATGGAGCTTCATGGAGGTGAGTCGGCCATATTTCGACTGCAGAGCTACGTATTGTATTCTTTGTCAGTCGATGATTCCAGAAAACGGTTAATCCATATCTTCGCGTCCTCAGTCATTGTCAGCTCAGGCAACACTTCCCCATACAGGACGTCGGTCCCATTCGTCGACGATATGTACATACCACAGTAAAATTCTGGGATACAGAACCGTGATAACACAGCATGCGTCGAGCTACGTGGGCATTCGATCAAGCACGGGAACATTTCTTGCCAATATTCCACAAGCCTACCACACTGGAAACCATGCGCTGTCAACACGAAAGATGCCAAGATCCTGGATACGCGGACACGAGAAAATAGCCATTGGATTCGACGTATTTCCCATTATGTCTCCACCCATAGTGGCGAACAGCTGGCCCTGGAACAACGCGGAAATAGATCGTGGAATGGTTTCGCTCACATGTTACACGCAGTCCCACGCGCATATCAACTTACGGTAACCCGAGGCTTCACTAGCATGTGCTCAGTTTCATATGTTCGCAGAACAGGTCCATGATAATCAGGTACCGGGAGTATCGAGTTCGACTCTGACCCGTCTGACTCTACAAAGTACTGCTAGCATGCATTGGTGCAACTAGTCTCGTCCCAAGCTGTTTTGGTGTTACCCTCTTCCAAAGCACCCAGGGGGGCGGCCAACACGGATGGTATCAAGACTATGTGCATCCGTGTCGTCGGGTCCGAAAGGCACGGAGGGACATTTCGCCATATCAAATGACATGTCAAGCTTTCATCAAATAGCCCGGACACCTAACACCCCCTCCGACATCGATGCCAGGGTATCTTTTCGACGACTCGTGCGCCATAAAGCCTGAAGAGAGGGAGTCTTGAGCCACACCTCCGCTACCGCTGTTCGGCATGATCAGATCGGACGCATGAGTGCATGGAGTGAAAAGGCTCGACTGAGGTACGAAACGGGTACCATCGAAATCCAACAAGTGTGGTCCGAGCCTATTATAAACTTGCAAGGTATTGGATTCACAATCCAAGGATAGCACGTGCCTAAGGTGCCTTAGACTTGCAGTACTAGGGATGGGCACGATCGCATCCGAATCACTTGTAGCACAAGTCACGACTCGAATATCAATATCTAGTCTAACTAGAAGATGGCGACCTCATTGCCACCAAGACCGTCGCCTCTCGGGCATGACAACGAAGAGTTCGAGTTCGCTTCGTTACCGGAGCGCGAATTAGTGAAGTGAACCGAAGTCCATTTCACTTCGACCCAGGGATGACATACACAAATGTTTCAACAATCAGGGCATGGAGGACACGGTACACGAAAGGAATATGAAAAACCGCCATCACAACCACTACTTTTCGTTCAG
>JBBPTX010000158.1:0-56051 GCA_038094595.1 Pulveroboletus aff. annulatus
CCCCACCTCATTCACCACCGCCGCCACCGCCGCCTTTGCCACCACCCCCACCGAGCGCGAGACCCCCTTCACCTCCGCCTCCCCCACCACTTCCGAGCCTCGACCCTGCACCACCACCACCACCACCACCTTTACCACCCCAGTCGCCACCTCCGCCACCACCATCTCCACCACCTACCCTTGACCGTGCACGATCACCCTCACCGCCATCTCCACCCCCGTCACCAAAGCGTGCACCATCGGCTCCGCATTCCAGACCACCGTCTCCCCCACCACCGTCTCCCCCACCTATAGCGCCGCCACCACGCGACCCAGAGCCCGTCGCGTCGAGTTCAAAATCATCCCGACCCCGACCCCCATCTCCATCTCCGTCTCCGAAAACCTATTCCCTTTCACCACCTCCGCCTTGGCCACCATCTCCCTCCGAATACCCGCCCGGACGTAATTTCAAGATTATATATGATCCTGTTACGGACAAGGATCGCGACGGTCGCATGCGCGCGCTTCTCGAAAAGATACGTCTAGCTGACAAGGACAGAGCCACATCATCGGAACCACGGATCAACGGAAAGGGAAAAGGGAAAGAGACGATCACACGGTTTGATGGGGGGGTGATCGAGGGAGAGCCACCGGCGGTACCCAAGGACCCCCGCAAGGGATCTAGTTTCAGGAGACGACCGGGTCGCGATGCGTTTCATGAGGCTAAATATGAGGTGCGTCATTTGCGCATATCATGTCCGTCTGTCTCTCACACAGGACTACATGCAAGTATGATCAACATTCGACGGGTCCACCACCCTCTACAGCCGTTCTTATCACGAATATTTCACCTTTGACGCCAACACAGCATATACGGCGTGCGTTTTCGATGCATGGCAAGATTGCGTCGTTTGAGCCACAGATCGATATGGAGACTGGGATGGCGCTAGGGATCGTTTTCGTTCGGTACAACACACACGAGGAAGCAAAATTCTGTGTCGAGCGCTCGCACGGAAAGAAGCTTGGTATCGTGATTGGAGCAGGCGAGGGCGATGAGCTCAAGGCGGTTTTTGACGGCGAAGGGTTGAGGTTGAAGGCCGTTCTCAAAGAGCTGGACGAGCGGAAGAAGCGGGACCGGGAGGAGAAACGAAGGAAAGAACGAGAAGTCAAGGTCGTGCAACAGGTCTCACAACCCCCGCCTCCGCACTCGACAGCAACCCCGAACTCGATGCACACTCCCAACACTTCGAACTCAACTTGGCGGCCGAGTCATCAGCTGCCACCGCGACCTGCACATTCTCAGAGTGGTCGGGCGTCACCGACAGCGCAGGCTCGTCCAATGGCCAAGAAACAGCCACCACCCCCCGTCTTCAAAGCGCGAATTAACAACTCGACAAGCAGTCGGTATACATCTTTTCACGACCACCCACCATCCTCTGTACATTCCTCGTCCTCCACGCCCGTTCACTCTCGTGGACGTTTATCGCATTACACCGCGCCCGGCGATCGAACACCCCGTTCCCGTTCGCCCTCCCCGATCGCACGCAAACCCAGTCATCCTAGCGCACGACATGCCCTTTCCAGGTCCACCGCCTCCCCTGCCACCCTTTTGGCCCTCTCCAAGAACGGCTACGACCACGTCCGTCTCGAGCTGAGCGGTGGTGCCATGCACTCTGTCCTCGAATCTGACGTCTTTGCCTTTTTTTCCGATTTCAAGGTGGACAGCGTCCTGCGCGATCTTGGCGCTTGGTACGTCACGTTCAAAACGCCAGATTCGGCACGGAGGGCCGGGATGGTTCTCAACGGACGGACGATTGCACATCATTCGGTGACCGTAAGTGCGTGTCCGCCGCCTTCCAAGGGCGCGGTGGCGATGGCGGAACACGGCGAGCCGGCGGCAGGCGCCAAGAGGATGTGGACGGCAGAGGATATGGTGCAGAGTGCGGAACAGGCGATATTGAGGGAGCTCAAGGCGTTGTTAGAGAAGGATATCACTGAGCGGGTCGTTGCGGCTAGCTTGCGCAAGTTGGTGGCGGAGGAAAAGGCCAAGGTGATGGCCGAGCCCAAGGGGAAGGATGGTGGTGCGGTGGCAGATGGGGAAGCGAAGCCGCTGGAGAAGAGAGGGTGGAAAGGGTTGTCGTTCAGGAAACCGGGTAAGAGGGCGAGGGAGGATGAGGTGAAGAGTGTGGTGGAGCCTTTGGTGGAGGTGGTGCAGTTGGACGAGGTGGGGCATGAACCTGAACCCGAACCTGAGCCCGAACTGGAGCCCGAGCCGGAGAGGGAGCCTGAGCCTGAGCCACATGTGTCGCCACCGAAGAAGAAGCGGAAAAAGGAGATCGTGCAAGAGGAGCGGAGGGTTGAGATGGAGTCGGAGGTCGATGATGCAGCTGTGGATCTGGACGTGCGGAAGCGAGCCTTGTCGGAGGACATCGAGGTGGAAGAGCCAGTCAAGAAGAAGGCGAAAAAGGACATTGTGGAAGAGGAAATCGAGGTTCCAGTCCCAGCCCCGGTCAAGAAGGCCCCAACCAAGAAGAAGCCGCCCAAGAAGAAACTTTCCAAAGAGGTCATCCAGCAAGTCCTTCTCTCGGAATCGCTCGAGTTCGTTCCACCCGCCACCACCACGATCGATGTCTCCAAGCTGGAACCGATATCACGATCGCCCTCACCCGTGCCACAGGTTTCACCGCCGCCACCGATAGAGCCTCCCGATCCATTTCAGGAGGGGGTCTGCGAGGACGACGAAGACCTCTACTTTGCCCGATTGGTCCTTTCAGGAGAGACAGCGCCCCGGCCACCATCGCCTCCGCCTGATGCTGTCCCACCCTTCCGCAAACATCTTACCGGCTCCGCACGCACAGAAGGCTACTACAAAATCTCGCACGCAGAGAAATCCGCCTACGTGGCTCAATACACCCTCCGTTCCACCAATGTCAAAAATCCTGCTCCGACAGAGCAACCACCCGCGCAGCACGTCACGTCTTCACGATCGAATCGTGCGAATGCGCGGCGGCGTCAACAAGGCCTGGAAGAGATCAATCAGGTTCAACGCGCCGTTGCTCTATCCAAAGGCGAGACCGGCGCAGCGGAGCTCTCGATCAAGTTCAACCAGTTGCAGACGCGCAAAAAGCATCTCCGTTTTGCGCGTTCTCCGATTCATGACTGGGGGTTGTATGCTATGGAGCGGATTGCCAAGGGCGAAATGGTGATCGAGTATGTGGGCGAGATTATTCGTGCACAGGTGGCGGATAAGCGGGAAAAGGTGTATGAGCGACAGGGGATCGGGAGTAGTTATCTGTTCCGGATCGATGAGGATTTGGTCGTGGACGCCACCAAGAAGGGGAATCTTGGGTGAGTCGGCTGTTTAAAGGATTGTGCACGTCTGACGGGAAATGGTCGAAAACAGGCGGTTGATTAATCACTCGTGTGATCCCAACTGTACGGCCAAGATCATCACGATCAGCGGGGAGAAGAAGATTGTCATTTACGCCAAGCAGGACATTGAGCTTGGCGACGAGATCACATATGGTGTGTTCTCTTATCGTTCTTTTTGGCCTGACTGACACCTCTTGCAGACTATCACTTTCCCATCGAGCAAGACAAGATTCCCTGTTTATGTGGTTCTGCCAAGTGTCGTGGTTTTCTCAACTAGACCTTACGCCAACACTAATTCCACCCCACGCGCCCCTCCTCATCTCTGTTTTCCGTCTCTTTCCTTCTCTCTCACTGGTCATCACGCCTCGCCACACTGGACGCAATGCATACCCCCTCTTTTCATCACACCCACGTCCAACTCACTGCGCTGTGTATCTTATCGCATGGTTTTCGTCCTTTGTGTTTTTTTGTTATTTTTTTCCCTCCTCTGTGTTCTGTTTTTGCATGGGATTGACAGCAATTCTACTAACGAATACGTGATGATATTGTGTGAGTGGTAAGTTGGACGTGGTCAAGCGTTTACTTGGGTCGGTATATGCTGCACACTGGGACGGCTATTCTGTCGAGCCGGTCGCCTCGGAATAGCCAAGACTTGCTAACTCTAGAAAAAATGGCGATGACTGCGCAACTGCCTGGCGCAAGTCAAGATGATGGCTGGACATACCACACGTTGACAGCGCGTTTCGCTGAAGGTTATCAAGACAGGGAAGGCATCAGGACGCAATGTCGTTCCATTGATATCGAGCATCATCTTGCTCAGGCTCGCATTTTGTCTCTATTGCGCCCCCTGTTCAGCCCGCGTCTCAAGCATCGTATCATTCTTGTCGCCACTGACGTGGCCATGGCCTGCGTCTATTGAATTGGTACGTTCTGGAATCTGTGATAATGTCAACGTCTGTCATCAATTCATTAACCTCAGGCATCGATATCTCTGCTGGACAGATTCAACGTCACGATCGATCGAGAATCTAAGCAGTGGACAGAGCGTGCAATAGCCTCTCTACCCCCGCGTTCTACGAGCGGCGTAGATATTGGAGTAGATTGCTGAACATATGGATCGCACGATGTGAAGGGTGTTGGACCCTCTGCCGGAATTAACGCGGGTGACTCATTAGTGAACAATTCCGCTGACTGGCAACTCCTCTGACATTTCAATGAGGCCCTCGCATGGCAGCGCCATGGAGAGGTGAGGAATGGGGTGCTGTCTCTTTCGCGCGTCCCTTCCACGTTATCGCCCTCTTTACGCCACGATCGTTGACACTTCGTCCTTGCTGCGGGAGTTGCCGTCGCTTAGTAGGCGGACGCCCAGATTTTAGGTTGCATCCGGCTCGAGGGCAAACTCGTGGCCCAAAACGTCGGTTCTGCGTTGTTCTCGATGGCAACGATGGCGACTGCTTTGTGCTCTCGTACTTGTCCTTTCCGGGGTGACACAACCTCGGCGCTGGCGATGCTGTCTCGGGCAGAAACTAGTCGAGGTCTGCCTATCATCCACTGGACTGTGCACTGGTGATGATGACATGCCGTTCAGATCTTGTACTTGCTGTTGCCATTCCAGTGGTATTCTCTTATTCCAAAAAAGATGAACGATGACGGCTGGCCCCGAAGTTGGCTCTCAAGACGAATGAAAGGATATCGAAATATCGCCCTTGGATGCACTGGGTTTCGGAGGGAAATGAGATGGGAGAAAAGTTCCATGTCTCCTTCATCGCATTTGTGTCGTCTTAATCACCCAGTACACAGAAGAATCCAATGGATGCCAAGGAACGTTGTCCGCCGTTTCAAAGCCCAAACAAAGAGACCGGTCCGTTGTTATTCTTGCATGGTATACTCGTGTGGGAGATCTGCGATCTCGAGTTTGTCACATAACCTCACGAGATTTCGATGGACAAGTCCCCGAGGCGCATCCTTCTTGTGCTCTCACTGCCCACTCGAGCGCGTCCGGCATACTTCCCCGATGGCCTTGCTTGCTGCGTGGCCAAGTGATGAACGCTGATCGTGGGATTCGGCCTTTGCGCTGATACTACAACGATGAATGCCCCTGCATCTCAACTGAGACCCGGTTTGTGCATGACGCCATCTGGATGGAACGCTCGAGAGTAGCTCTGACCCCACCCCTTCTTCGACGTGGGAGCGGGAACCGTGGAGCGCCACTTGATGCCGTCTTGTGGTACACCGAGTTCCTGATGATGCAAGCTGTATGCATCTTCACTGGAAAATCGTTCCCTCCGATTCCCCGGGGAGACGGTCCCATGAAACATACTTACAAGGACCATCTTCCGATGTGATGGATCAAAGGAATTGGAGCTGGTTGAGCTTTGGATAACCATGTTTCCTGGAGTATTACGTGCTGCATGCACCGAGCTTGCAGGGCGTGCATGACTTGATCCGATCGTCATCCCCTTCCATTTTTTCGTCGATGCGAGAAAGCGGCGATTGTGGAATATTTTCGACCTCCCTATCGACACACATGTCTCGGACCACACGCGGAATGGAAGAACCGGAAGTTATGAAGATGCCAAGTACTTGAAAGCAATACTTGGACCGTGCCGGTCCGGTATTCGCCTACTTTGAACGAAACCGTCAGAGTCAATTCAATACAAACCCCTCGGATCTGAGCAACACTAATCCAGAGACACGCACGGTGTGGTCAAGCCGTGCAGAATGGCATGATTTTAATCACCAATCCTACCGAGAATCTAGATCGGCTTTCTACAGTGCTTATCCAGTTTCCTATCTCCATATCTGGTTCCCAGAAACAATCTGAGGGAATTGCCACTGGACTCCACCTTCAGCCCCTACGCTAGAACGCCCCTTGTTGGGGGTAAGGGTGCACGTTTCGGCGCAAAACTTGGTCTTTACACCCATCGTGTTCACGGCGGAGTACACAATCACGCCGACACCTCTCAGATTCACTGCCTGCGCTCTCATCGGACTGGGCCCGGAAATGTTCCATACAGACCCCGCGCATACCAAGCAAGGAGTTCGGTTTCCAGTACTGCTGCATCGGAATGCATCCCATTTTTATCGCTACTGATTATCTGTGGGCGCCGGGCATCAGCCCAATCAACAGCGACGGTGTCCCGCTGGGCTCTATTAGTGCACGATCATCATAGTGCGAACAACGGCGGTGGAATTTCAAATACAGTACTGGGCCCGCACCACTTACATACGTCTAGGCTTGCATTGATCAACTCCACCCTATCGGGGGTTTGCCTCGCGAACGACCACGTAACATGCAAACCTGCTACAGTATCGGAGGGAACGAGTGGCCGACTAGCCAACACTTGCAGATTTACGTCTATCACAGGCCAAGCACTACGAACGTTAACCAACGCCAACGTGTCAAGTTTTCGCAATTGCCGCATCAGAGACAAACTCAGAAGCGGTTGTGGTGAGGTAATCTAGCCGAGACGCGACTTTAGCAGTTGACTTGAACTTGAACCAACCATCGTGTCTGAATCAGCTCGCAATGATGCAATCCGACTGCACGATGTTTAGTCACCGGCGGTGTTGACGAACATGATGTATGGAAGATCCGAAGGTCATGCCTGTGCCACTGCATGCTGGCCATTCCGATCGCAGAGCATGGCGTCCACAAGTTTGCCTGCAGGACGTGGCGACAACGCACGCTCAGGAACTGGTGATCATATTTTACGGACATGATGTGGGGGGAATGGACACGTGTACGAGTGTCTCCCTTCCAGCTCCAAGACCAATCTTATCTTGTCTCGGACCATGTCAGCACGACTGGTATGCATGGATTACGCACAGCTATTCCGTACAGAAAGGTTATGCGGTGGGTCCGTGTGTACGCATCAGGCGATATGTTAGTATTGATAAGAGCCACCGTCGTCGTAGATCGGACTAAGCCGGTGGCCGAGCAGTGTGGGTAAGCCCTCGTGTCGTTTTACCTTGACCACATAAACCTTGATCTAACGTTATTGGTCCAAATGCAGTATTATGCCTCGATAACCTGCGGACCTGAATGTCACATGAAATCGACGACCGGCGTGACGGTCTCGAGAGGCAGCAATACGACCCAGAGCTCGGTTACGCATCATGATAGCGCCGGCATCAACAAGTCATGCCATATTGAAGCGACTTGGGCACGCGTTGTGTTGGCCAGTGGCAAGCGGGCCTCGTTGCATCGGAAACAAATGTGTCCGAATCATTGTACTTGATGGACAACCTTGTCTTGACGTAGCAAAAAAAATCACGGACGTGTCCGCATAGCTAAAGGTAGAACAAGGGCCCAGGAACGTCGTGATGACTACCCGGATTGTGTGTATATTGGATTAGAGTTTATCTACGATTCCGCGAGGCAGTCAGACTTTCCTAATCCGTTACCAACAAACGATTGACCAAAAGTGCAAGAAGGCAAGTCCTTCTGCAACATATCTTTGTACTACAAATGGCGCTTTGATGAGTATAAGAGCTTGCATTGTCGCCGGTACCACCCCAGTCTTACAACCACTCCTCGACGACCTTTTACTTCTACCCTATTAGATCATTTCCCAGACCTCTCATAATGTTCCAACTTCGCCCCGCTCACCCAATTCAGACAAAAGCCATCTGGGACTCCGAAGACGCGTCTTCTGTATCCGCCATGTACTCTGCTCAGCAATCCTTCCCCACCAACGTTCAGCTTCCCCGCACCCTTCAGCGTCCGCCATACGCCGATATTCCGGTCCAGAACATTGCGGCAGTCGCACCAGAGCTCGCCGGGGTTGCTATCGAATATGTGCGCCGCGGTTTGCGGGTTCAGGCCAATCAGTGAGTAACATGGCGGTCCTTGGTTTGCGTTACTTATCATTCTGTAGGATGTTGGCTGGTATATCGGCTCTCGCGCCGTCCCATCTGCCATCCTCCATGCCGCGGTCGCAGCTCCAACAGACGCGTTCGCTCACTATCCCGATCCGTGCAGCCTCCAATGCCCCACCTTTCCCGACACATGTCTTGGCCATCTCTAAATCATCTTCTCATGACTCTTCTGCGCTCCTTGTCCCCACACACGCGGTTGTTCTCGCGTCCCAATGCGCGTCCCTTCCTCGTCTACCCCCTTCTACTGTATCCGGCCATCCGAATGCCACAGTCAGCGTCACCCTTCCCATTCTCCCTCTCTCAGTGCCCTCACCTGCCGCTTTCACGCCACTCCACACGTTTTTGTATACGCACTCCGTTCCTCAGCTTCTTTCTACCCTCATCCCGGCAATCCCGCAAGCGTTCCTTTCGACCCTCACTTCCTCTCATGCTGTGAGGGGCACGCTTTCTTCCGGCCCTGCGTTGCACACGCTTTCGGCACACCTTCTCTCTTCCGCACCCGGAATGGGTGCACTCACCAACGTTGCTCAGAACATCGCCGCTGTCTGGCGAAACGCGGTCGCCCTCGGCGTCCATGATCCCGAACTCTGGGATTGTCTCGATCTGGCATGGGAAATCGTACTAGGTGCGATGAATCTCGGTGCGGGTGCCCACTAAAAACGTGACGCGCTGGCGCGACGGACCCTTGAACCTTGCTAAAAACGGTCTCATCCATCAAAAATTACTTTCCCCTTCCCCGGTCATATGTTCTCGAGAAGTTTCTCACCGTCATATCTTTTCTCATCTCACCTGCACTATCATGACGCGGCATCCTAACAATGGCTTCGAAATTTGTATCCCCTAACACCGTTCCCGATCCTGTACAGGTCACCTACTATGGCTACACGATTTGTTTCTGGTCTCTGATACCCTCTACTTTACCCCGAGATAATATCCTCAGAAACATGTATCTATTACTTACGACGACACGAACAATGAAAAACTTTTTTTCTTCTTCTGTTACATCGTTTGAAACACTGCCATGCACATGCGCAGAGTGGTAAGTGCCCCGCCAGTGTAAGATCGGGCTATTACATACCAGTAACTGACCGATAACAGTAACGGCATCAGGGCATCTCGGTCGCTTCCAACAAGCGTCCCTTGTCGGTCGACATACCGACCGCATCGCAGACGTTATTGGACGTACATATGTGAACATTTTGAGCGACATCTTAGTCTCTTGTCCGGACATGAGTCGGTGGCAGTGACGTTGGCGTGCTGTGTAGTGAAATCTTATTTACATAGTACTTGACCATTTGCTGCCTGCTGACCTCACCATGCTGGCACCGGCCATGATGGGAACTAATCGAAATATTTTGGTATTACAGGTTCATTCATATGAGACAATGAGAAAGGCTTCCGAACCCAAGTCTTCACCTTACGTGGGCTGTACCACAACACGACCAACCCGTGGTTCCCCGGACTCGGAGCCCTTCAAGATCATCATCGGCGATGGGCTGCCGCTCATTTTCTGCACGTAGTAGCAGGTATGATTTGTCAAGCGAGACAGACACCGTCGACTATATAGTACTTGCGAGCCGGATATGGTGTCCCTGACCGTGTTGTAGATACGCTTGGAATATGTAAGGAGTGAAAACGTGGCTTGGTCACTATGCAGGCCGAGATCGAGGCTTTCCGTCTTGTTTCCATGATACTCTTCGGAGGAATCCGAACGACTGTCAATGCCATCGATTGGAAAGACTATTGCCAATGAACGTTGAGCTTGTACCATCTCTTACTAGCAGCTTTTGTAATAGTTGCCCTTTTGCCTGTACCGTCACAGTCATGGACATTGTCCACACAACGTCAAGGAAGCTGCAAATGCACAGCGAGCGCCCATTCTAGGTCGTTTTAGACTTGCTGTGGTTTGGCGCTCACAGGTTCCAAGACCCTCTACCCCCACCCTGGCATGGATACGGAACTTCGACCAACATCTCCTGTCCCCGAGGTCGATGTTCGGGCCAAGATCGACCGGTTCTCAACGTTACTCTCAAGAACAATCATCTGCTTCTATCAATTCCTCGCCTCAGATAGTCAATCAGAAGGACCTCGACGAAGGCTACTCGAGGAATACATCACCGTTGGTGGTGCGGCGAACAGTATCAAGATTCTTCTCGAAAGCAGCGACGAACGCGAGGCGGAAGGGTATCTAGAACGTCGCAAGAAGATAGAAGGCCTATGGTCCCCTGAGGGCCCACTCGCGCTGTTTGCTGCGCGCATGGAAGCTGCGCGCAGGATCATGTCGAAGGCGATCGACGACCATAGGAGGGTTGCTACGCCACTTTCACGCAGGAGTCCCTTCCCACTTTCACTGGAGAGGTTGAACGAGGAGATTCGTTACATTCAAGTGTACAAGCAAGTCGCTGCAGACGTGCTTTACGAGGACTTTTACAGGCCGTAAGTCTCGTTTTCGCATTATAGTCTAGGTTCTTCGACACACATCATATTCCAGACACAGAAAGTTGGACCCCAAAAGTTTGTCATATTGTCGTCCATAGCACTATTCTTGTGGTCTTATGGACGTGTGCATGTAGTCCAACTAGCGCTGGACATCATCGAATGGATAGGTTTCATTGATACCACCGATCGACAGGAATTCATGTCGCGGGAAAGGACAAAAGGAACATGCCAATGGATCACCAACCCCAATGTTTGTAAACAGTACCACAAGTGGTGGTCGTCCACGGAGGGATTCTTGTGGATTCGTGGTAAAGGTGTGGTGTATTTCTGCTCCGGTTACGAACCATTCCCTTATTGTGATACAGCTGCCTCCGGCAAATCTGTCCTCCTGTAGGTCCGTCGAGATTCTCGCGTCAACAAATCTAACATCTTGTAGCGCCGCGATAGTCGATCAGATATTTAAGGAGCTATGGGAAAAAATCAAGGAACGAGAGAAACGGGATGGGTATAAGCGGGAATGGGACGAACCGTCATACGTTCTTCCGGAATTCTTTCCGGCATTTTACTTTTTCGATTTTCGCGACATACGTTCCCTCAAGACCTCTACCTTCCTCAAATCCCTTTTTGTTCAATTCCTACAAGTCCCGGACCCGAACCTTGCAGTGACTTTCCCTGCGCTTACCCAGCAATATCTGGATGATCTACCCCCACCCACAGATGAAGAAACCTTCCGAAATCTTGTCTTACAAGCCATGGGATCACATGAGAAGAAAGTCATCTTCATTGACGGTCTCAATGAATGTGATGACGTACCATCAGTGATGGCGTTTCTTGAGAGGCTTATGCAGGAAGCGAATGTTCGAGTGTTGGTTGCCAGTCGGCCGGAGCCAGAAATCGTCGCTAAGTATGACAGTCGGCCCACCATTCACCTGAAGAACTACATAGGCTACACGACCGCAGACATGCGTGAATGGTTGATGAAGCGGATGATGGACCACCCCATGCTCCAGGCAATTCCAGAGTATAAAAAGATCGAGATACTAGACGGGGTGACTATGTGTGATCCCGGGTGGTAAGTGTTGGTTTTCTTGCGACAGGTGCCCAGGATGCTCAGAATCCATGTAGCTTCTGGCTCGCCCAGTGTATTGTCGATTCTATCGACATCTGTCGGTCCGTTGCGCGGGTAAACGACATCATGGAGGAAGCCCCAAAGGATCTTGAGACAATCAATTACAACCTCCTCCGCAGGGCCAACGAACGGAGTGAAGACGTCCGACTGATTGTTTCAAGAGCCGTACGATGGCTAGGTGGTGCACTCCGCCCAATGTCACTTTCTCAAATCATCGAGGCCGTTCAGATCGAGATAGGAAACCCTGCACCGCTCCATTTGCACGATGACCTTGCTGTCGTGACCCCTGATGATATGTTGACGCTTTGCGGAAATCTCATCAAGATCGATGACCGTACGGCAAGGCTAGGTCTCGGTCATCCAACTGTGCGGGTAAGCGTATTGCTCTGAACTCATGAGACGCGATCTCATATATACCTTGCAGACTTTCCTCACTCAACCACCGCCCGAGGATATCGATGAGGAGCTGAAGATATTCTTTTTTGACCCGAAAACCATACACAGGGACCTCGCCCTGCGTTCCCTCACATACATCTTGGCGGAAGATATCGAAAAGGTGATCGCCAGGTCACACAACCAAGTGTACATGTTTGAAATTTCCAGACGCTACACCATCATCGAACGCTGTCCCATGCTCACGTACGTGTTCGACGGTGGGTTCGAACATCTTCGGTATTACACCCAGGAAGACGACGACGCCATCGACTTGTTGGTCCTCGTGCAAAACCACATCCGCAAGAAGCCAGACAAGTTCCGTCAAGTTCTAGAGGCATTGCATGATCGCACTGAGGATACGCCTTATCAATGGATTGTCGAGGAAAAGGAGCTGGCGCTTGTTATTCTTGTTCGATTTGCGTTGCCATGGATGCTCAAACGGTATCTGCTTCGACGCCGAGATCTTGTGGAAGGTGGAGAGAAGGAGAAACTGATCAAGTGGGCAGAGAAGATTGGGCGGTTTGACCATAGGGACATGTTGGTCGAGTTTGAGCTACCTGAACAGTCGGAAGGGGAGATGGAAATTGTGTCGGAAGGCACGATGCAAGATGATGTGGATCTCGGGGAGCGTGATATCCTGCAGGATGTAGTTATGGGTGATGACCGGTGACATGGCCAGGTGGTGTTAGGGTGTGTTGTAATTCTTTGTTATCTATTTGTCGTTTCATTGCTAGTCCTTGTGTTTTTGTGGACATGGAATACCCAGGGGTCGATGTTGACTTTCATGGGGAGATCTCCTTCGTTTCTTTAGGCCTGAAGTTCCGACGCATCTGAGTACAGTTTGTTCCCCCCATGTCAGTACATACTACTTGCGCTTCATCAGCAACAAAACTGAAGCTGGCCGGGACTCGCAACTTGAAGCTTGAACTTCCTGCTGCTATTCACTGACACATCGGAGTTTACAGCGAGCACGGCAAGCCAGCACTATCTATTCAATGATCGGGACATACAGTGATCAAGGCTAGCCGGGAAGGTAGGTGTTGTACTGGACAGAGTAAGGCTGAATCCATGGCGAATTGCAGCGTCTTTCGAGACATTAATGGTCTCCTAGCATCCAGTGTTATCTCCGAAATGCCGGCCGGCGAGCCGGTAGCTCTGGCGGTATCAAATACATCTCATCGAGGTGGGCAATCACCATGTCTTCTTGTTCGCCAGAGCCTCCAGTGTTCGATAAATCTCCATATTTCAAGCTCCAAAACATGAGCTATGGAGGACGATCCTTATTTGCGACTTGCGACATCGATCCAGGAACTCGAGTCCATTCCAGCCAAGCACCCTTCGCCCACATTATCTACAAGGACTATAGAAAAGAAGTTTGTGCCCAGTGTTTCGCATACTCTGCAAGCGATCAAACGTCGCCTACAGTCGGAGCCAGTCGTACGTGGAGGGTTAAATGGAGTCGAGCGGGAGCGACTGCTTGGTTCTGCAGCGATGTTTGCAAGGATGAGTGGGAGCGTGACGAGGTCTCTCCACTGCTGATGGAGGTGGATGCACTCCTGACCAAGGGTCAGGTTGCCACTCGAAAGCGATTCAAATCCGTGGAGGAGGAAGCCAGGGCCAAAGCGATCTTTCCCTCTTTCGAGCCTGGTGGAGAAGGTACCATCACCCAAAGAGCCATTGATGAGGCCTGGGCGAGCGCAGAGACGCTCGTTGCTTCTAGGGCTCAACTCGCTATTTTTTTCTCGACTCTCCGATTGGAGGATATGGAACTCGAGATCGCACGTTCGCTCGCGGGGGCTGTCATTCGCAGATATCGCGACGAACGTCTATCACCTGATCCGATATTAAAAGTGACGAAAAATCGAACCGAGTCCTGGGCACAATTACTCAATCTGCAGTCAAACGAGCTTTTCAATATCCGGACGCGACCGTATATGCTCATTGCGCACCTGCGTATCTATGTCTTTCTTTCGAATGTACTTCCGGAATACCTCCGGAAATACGTGTCTACTGTTCGAGAGGTCCTCGCTCGCGATACTGGAAATGCGTTTGGCATATGGGACGGCGACCGGAGGGATGAGATGATGGGATGGGGTATATGGGTCAGTGCGAGTTATTTTAACCACAGTACGTTTGTTGCTGTGCTATTGGGACGAAAGTGACTGTAGTTTTGACGCTAGGTTGCACGCCAAACGTGGTGAAGAAACGAGAGGGACGAGTACTTCATTTTGAGGCAGTTCGGAAAATTCGGGGTGGAGAAGAACTGTGCATCAGCTACACTGACACGGATTCGTCTGTGGAAAAAAGGCGAGCAGAATTGGAAGCGAGCTGGTTCTTCACCTGCCGTTGTCTTCGCTGTGAGAGTGAATCGAAAGTAGAGTCGTCAGTAGCTACTAGTGGCTAGTTTGGTCCAATCCGAAATTGGGCAAGTGGCGATTCAAAGGTCCACGTTCGACAGGACAATACTCCCACCCGACACCTTTTCTCCACCACGACGTCCATGGCGACGGTGCTCGAGGATCAACAGAATTGTGTCAAGGGCAAGTCGAAAGCTGAACCGCATGAAGCCACAGAAACTACACCCCTTCTCGAGGCTGGGTCGAGTCGAGGCAGTGCCGCAGATGAGGATGAGCCCGACCTCGAGGGAGGCCAGGTAGCACCACGCAAACTCTGGAAGAGATTGTTATTCGTCTTCATATTCACCCTCTCTGTCTGTTTGGCCTTCTCCACGATTCTGGCCCTGCTGGCATACTCCTATGCAACACAGCTTTCCATTGTTTCACCGGATGATGTACTGGCAAAGACCTTCCTCTTCCAAGGCCCAGACAAAGTAGACGTGATCAATGCCACAGACGGAGGCCTGTGGATAAGGATAGACGCCAAAGTGGGCGTTGATGCCGGGTCAATCGTTGGTGTAAACAACAACGACGACGACGAGGGAACGCTGAAAGACTTGTGGAAATCTCTAGGTCGTTTGGGCATTCGCATCCTCGGAACGGTGACCGCCGATGTCGCCACTGTCTATGTATCTTCAGACCATGCTTTGCTCGCGACTGTTTCAGCGCAACCAGTGCAATTACCCATCACCAGCAATCCACCCCATGATTTATCATGGCTGACACCTATATCCCTGCAAGTCTTTGTACGCCCAACGGATAATTCCTCGGACCTTGCCCAATTTGTAGAAGATTCTTGGCGCTATGGAGCGGTGTCACTGTTGACGTCCGTTCCACACGTTTCGATATGGGGTGGCAGTCCCAGTCGTAAAGGATGGCGGAGTATGCTCACCGCTGATTTCAATGACCTCAAGACCCAACTATCATTGCCTAGTAAATGCTTCTGAACCTGCTTGTGTCCAATCTAAACATCTTTTACAGTCCCTCCCATTCCAGGCTTACCAGAGCCAAGTGAGGACAGTCCCTTGCCATCATTCTCCCAGCTTATTTCGGTCGAGTCATTTGATATCTCTTCAACGGACAAGGAAGTCCAATTAAATGCTCGTGCCTCCGTCATCAACCCCACACCACCAGGCTTTGAAATGACCATCCCTACACTGCCTTGTGTTGTGTCACTCCCAACCGTGTCAGGCTCCTATATCCCAACCGTTTCCGCTGAAACACAACCATTCTCTCTCACGCATCCTAATGTAACACTCTTTATCTCGGGCAGCGTCCTTCCGCTGCCATCTACTGCTATCGAAGCTGTGTCGTCGTTTGTATCTCGGTATCTCACTCTGGAACGCAATCCGATATCCATCAGCTCTCCGCTTCTTCCGTCTCTTGTCATCGACACCGAATTTCCCCCTCCAGCTACAAAGCCTGAAATCTTGCGCAACGTGACGATCCGCAACATGAAAGTCAGACCGTATGGAACTGAAATCTTGGCGAGCGGACAAGTGTATGGTTTGATCGTGTTCCCGAAAGGCATGAACTTCCAGATAGACGTCAACCGCATTATGCCAGATATCCTGGTATATGATGGAGAAGCACATGACTCGCTTCCGCCTCCACCCTCAGGTAGCCTCGGATATGTTTCGCATCGCCCCTCCCAGCCTATTCCACCTTATGCGTTTGGTCGCATACGACTCGATGACTGGTTAGACGCGCAGAGCGTCTATAATGGGACGGATGAAGAGGGACCCATTTACTCCGTATCAGCCTCGATTGTCGATGTACCTATTCGGGTCCTACCTGGGAGGACAACGGAGTTTAGTCGTTTCGTGAGCAAGGTATGTTACGATGCTTCACTCGTTTGCGCCTTCACCCAGACCTTCTTTATAGCTACTATTTGGCTCCCACGGTGCGACAGCCGGCCTCCAAGGTACTGTCGACGTCAATGTCAACATTACCGGTCTTCCCTTCCATGATGGAAACGGGGACGATATCGGATTTCTACTAAAGGGGTTGCCACTCAGCACGAAGGTACACATTGGCGAGAAGGGCTGAGCCCCATTTCTTGGTATCCATCACGCCCTCTTGAGTTTCGTTGAACATCCTAATTAAATGAACGCTACGCATTAGTTGACACGGTTTTCTTGCACAGGTGCATCTGCTATATACATGTACGAACCAGCCGGCCTTTGTGTATACACGTGTACTTGCTTACTTGTAGATTTGACTCGCGGAACCTTGGTGCCATGGTTGGAATTCCGGTATTTTATTTACATGACGTCTCGTACTCTGGCACTAATTCCAGTGTTTGACAACGACCCCGTTTATGACTTCCTCCTCCACTCCTTTTTCAAGTCCCCGTTTCAGGTCGCTCTGACCGTACCCACTGGTCCTTGCTCTCCTCCACTGTCCCATCGTCGGCGCGACGCTATCTTCGCAGCGCGGATTGATCCCAACTCTTTGTAATAAAGGACTCTCCCGCATGGGTACCAACCTGGTATGATTGTCTGGCGAGGCGAAATAGAATATCCCAAGACGAGTGTACTGTTGCTGGTCAGGAGGAGGTCGCACTACACGATGGACAGTTCCCTTGTAGTATCCTCCTGTGAGAAAGTCCAGTGCGTCACCAGCGTTCACCACTTACAGAAAAACACATCGTTGAAAGGTGTCTAACCAACGTATGCATCGGATACTCACCAATGCATTGTCGATGTGTCTCACCCATCGCCATCGGCTATCCGTTGACAGAATTTGAAGCGCGGCCACAGGCTGACTCCATAGGATAGTTATGCACCCAAAGTCTGTTCGCCGGACATCAATTCGTGGAGCCGTGAACACGCCAAATGTCAGACACACCTGTGTGTCCTTTGAGCCAAACGTTGCTGGTCTTGGTCTCTTCTTCATTCGAGCGTGGATAACTGGAACGCGGAATGCCTCTCAGTTCCTGTGCTTGCACCAGACGGAAAGCACCGACTATTTCGAAAATGTTACTGGTGAGAAAGCGAGTGAATGACCTGACGCGTCCTAGAGTCTATCGTACTTACCATTAGTTTCGCCAACATCATCATAATTGTGAATGTTGACCAAAGTGTCTTCGGGTAGTTCGAGACTCAGAGCAATGAGGCTGCGATCCTGTCTGTGAGTTTTCTGCCTGGTCAATGGAAACGTCTACTGACCGCAAAATTGGATGTAAGACATTGAAGTGATTGAACTTGGTGAATTCCTTGATTTCAAGTAAGAACGGACGGACGGCCTCTGGATGTCCTCGTTTGGTGACATCGCGGCAATTAACTAGAAGAAGCCGTATGTCAGTGAACTTCAAGCGAACATCGGATCATGCCTACTGCTGTATTGCTCCAACTGGTCACGGACTCCATTGTCGATGTGCTATGGAAAGGTGAGTGGTCAGAAGTTTAGGAAGTAAATCAAAAATAATAACCCACAAAGTACTGCCGAAGTTTGTATCCTTGAAATGATCCAGTCTCTTTCATGGTACCAACATACACCTGCTTCTCTTCGTCGCTGACGCCCGAAAAGGGTATATCTGCGATACCAAATATTCTGTCCGTCTACTTTGGTGTTAGACATTAGATCTACAACAAAAATGTGGATCTTGCCTCCGACTGGTGGTATCCATGATTGACAACATAGAAGAAACCGTGGGTCAAAAGCGCATCTCGAACCTGGGTCGCCAACAGAGCACCATCGTCCTCACTCGTCGACTTCTCTAGATCGATGATTGGAAGGTCCACATAGTCCACTTAGCCAAAAATTTAGTGACAACGAAATTAAGTCAGATAGGATTCGAACCAGCCCAATACATACATACAGTCAATCTTGGTCGGTGGTGCAGTTTGATAGTGAGGAGTAGGGGGAAGTGTGTCGCTTGACCGTGACATATCCGGGTCAACCACTGGGCAAGCGGCAGTCGTAGTAGGTGAACGCTAGAGGACAGACGTCGATGCAACAAGGGCCAAGGCGCTATACTTATCCCCGAGAATCGGACCCTGAAGTCACTTTGGTCCGTGTTACACCCGATCTGCAATCGTGAAGTGATGGTTCCAGATTAAGTAATATCTAACGTTTCGTATGGAGTTCGGATTGGGATTGGGTAGAGATGTCAATAATAATGAGGATAGTGGCTGTAAGCTGTCCTTTGCATGTACCTGTGTGATCTTGCGCGTAGTCCGTCAGGAAGTGGGTACGAAGCATCCAATGGCCGGGTGTGTTCAACTCAGTGAAGGATGTCTGTCTTCCCATACTCGCCGTAAAGTCTCGTACTCTGAGATTAATTCCAGTGTTTGACAACGACTCCATTGATGACTTCCTCCTCCACCCCCTTCTCTTGTCCTTGTTTCAGGTCACTCTGACCATACGCACTGGTCCTTGCTTTCCTCCACTGTTCCATTGTCGGCGCAACGCTATCTTCGCACCGTGGATTGATCCCGACTCTTTGTAGCAAAGGACTCTCTAGTATGGGCACCAACTTGGCACGATCATCTGTCATGACGAAATAGAACACACCGAGACGGGTGTGCTGTCGCTGGTCAGGAGGAGGCTGCACTACACGGTGGATAGTTCCCTTGTAGTATCCCCCCGTGAGGAAGTCCAGTGCGTCACCGGTGTTCACCACCTGTACAAAAACACAATGTCCAAAAGGTGTCTGAACGGATCCAACATCGGATGCTCACCAACGCGTTGTCGATGTGTTTCACCCATCGCCACTGGCCGTCCTTTGACAAAATCTGAAGCGCAGCAACAGGCTGGCTCCACAGGATGGTCATACTCCCAAAGTCTGTTAGCCGAGTATCATTTTGTCGAGTCTGAACGCGCCGAATTTCAGACTCACCGGTGTGTCCTTTGAGCCAGACATTATTGGTCTTGGTCTCTTCTTCTTCTGAGCGGGGATAACTGGAACACGGAATGTTTCTCAGTTCCCATGCTCGACACGAAACGAGAAGCACGGACTATTTCAAAAATCTTACTGGTAAGAAAGTGAGTAAATAACCTAATGTGTCCTAGAATTTATCGTACCGTAAGTTTCGCCAACAGCATCATAGTCATGAATGTTAACCAATGCATCCTCGGGAAGTTCGAGACTCAGCGCAATGAGGCTGCGATCCCGCTGGTGAGTTTTCCGCCCAGTCAATGGAAACATCTACCGACCGCAAGATAGGATGCAAGACGTTGAAGTGATTGAACTTGGCGAATTCCTTGATTTCAGGCAAAAATGGACGAATGGCCTCTGGATGTTCTCGTTTGGTAACATCGCGATTTACTAGAAGAAGCTAAATAAACTTGAAACGAACATCAGATCATGCCTACTGTTGTAGTGCTCAAACTGGTCACGGATTCCATTGCCGATGTGCTATGGAAAAGTGAGTGGTCAGAAATTTAGGAAGTAAATCAAGATCAATAACCTACGAAGTACTGCCGAAGTTTGTATCCCTGAAATGATCCAGTCTCTTTTATGGCAGCAATGTATACCTGCCTCTCTTCGTCCCTTATGCCCGAAAAGGGTACGTCCGCGATATCAAATATTCTGTTCGTCTACTTTGGTATTAGACATTAGGTCTACAAGAAAGTGTGGATCTTGCCTCCGACTGGCGGTGCCCGTGATTGACAACATAGAGGAAACCATGGGTCAGCAGTGCATCTCGAACCTGGGTCACCAACAGAGCACGATCTTCCCCATTCTTCAACCTCTCTAGATCGATGATCGGAAGGTCCGCATAGTCCACTGAACCCAAAAGTTAGTGACAATAATGTTTGAAAGCAGATAGATCTGAGTCAGCCCGATAGTACGTACAATTGGCCTTCGTAGGTGGTGCAGTTTGATAGTGAGGAACAGGGGGATATGTGTCGCTTGACATACTGACCACCGGGAAAGCGGCAGTTGGTAGTAGGTGAATGCCAGCGGACTGAGGAGATCGAGGCGCTGTGTGAACGATCGGGTTCTGAAGTCACCTGGCCCACGTTACACCCGATCTGTAGCCGTGGAGTTAAATGGCACGAATTCGTGCGATAATTTCAGACCGTCTGAGAAATGTAACTACATAGCTAAGGTGGAAATTGGTAGTGAGGTCAGGTCCGCGAAGGAAATCTGACGCATGCCCTGCGGTGGTAGAGGGGGATTTGTAAATTGCTCAGTCGGGGGGCCGAGGCAACGTGACTCATATTCATGAAAACCACGTGAAGCTTGGTCATCCGATTAGCTGGTCGGAGTCCTTGTTTCGCGTGGACTCGGGAGTCCAGCCTATTGGATAAGAAGACTCAGAAGTCCATGATGGTGATCGGGTGATCGAAGGCTGTACTTTGCATATACGTGTACTCTTGCAGTGTAGTGTCAAGGAGCACTGGCACCGGCGCCTCCGAGGATGTGGGTTCTACTAATACTGGTGACTTTGGATGTCGTCACAATCCCGTGAGAACTTCGAGCTGCCGGTGTGCCATTGTCCGGGCTACTACTAGCAGTCTGGTACTCTGTACTGGTGATCTTCAAGCGGACCATCCAACTTATTGCAGCTGGCGGGTATGATCGCTGGTATTAAAAATTGTGCCAACTCGTTCCAGACTTGTTCTGCTTTTATTGATACGTGCGACTCACGATCCAACGTCGTACAAGTGCGTGCATATCTGACCACAGTATATTCTCATATTTGCCGTAAAATCTCGCACTTTAACATCAATTCCAGTGTTTGACGACAACCCCATTGATGACTTCCTCCTCCACCCCCTTCTCTTGTCCTTGTTTCAGGTCACTCTGACCATACGCACTGGTCCTTGCCTTCCTCCATTGTTCCATTGTCGGCGCAACGCTATCTTCGCACCGCGGATTGATCCCAACTCTTTGTAGCAAAGGACTCTCCCGCATGGGTACCAATTTGGTATGATCATCTGTCATGGCGAAATAGAATACCCCGAGACGAGTGTACTGTTGCTGGTCAGGAGGAGGTCGCACTACACGATGAATAATTCCCTTGTAGTATCCTCCTGTAAGGAAGTCCAATGCATCACCGGCGCTCACCACCTATGCAAAAACACAATGTTGAAAAGATGTCTAACCAAATCCGTGTTTCAGATGCTCACCAATGCATTGTCAATGTGTCTCACCCATCGCCATTGGCCATCCTTGGACAGAATTTGAAGTGCGGCCATAGGCTGGCTCCATAAGATGGTTATACTCCCAAAGTCTGTTCGCCGAGCATCATTTTGTCGAGTCGTGAACACGTCGAATTTCAGGCTCACCGGTGTGCCCTTTGAGCCAGACGTTGTTGGCCTTGACGTCCTCTTCAACTGAGCGTGGATAACTGGAACATGAAATGATTCTCAGCTCCTGGGTGTATCACGAGACGGCAGGTACCAACTATTTCATAAACCTTACTGATGAGGAAGTGAGTGAACAATCATAGGACTATAGGATCTATCGCACCGTATGTTTCACCAATAGCATCATAATCGTGAATGTCGACCAATGCATTCTCGGGTAGCTCGAGACTCAGTGCAATTAGTCTGAGATCCGGCTTATAAGTGTATATATATTTTTTCAATGAAACGCCGACTGACCGCAAAATCGGATGGAGCACATTGAAATGATTGGCCTTGGCGAACTCCTTAATTTCGGGTAAGAACGGACGAAGTGCCTCTGGATGACCTCGTTTGCTGACGTCGCGATTGACTGGAAAAAACTGCTGAGTGAACACGCAGAAAATACCGGATCAGGCTTACCACTGTAAATTTCAAGTTGGTCACGGACTCCGTTGTCGATGTGCTACAGTAATGCCAGTTGCCTGAATTTTAGGAAACAAATCAATGACTGAGGACCTACCCAATAGCGCCGGGGTTTGTATCCCTGATATGATCCAGTCTCTTTCATGGTACCAACATATACCTGCTTCTCTTCATCACTTACGCTTGAGAAAGGTATGTCCGCGATATCAAATATTCTGTCCGTCTGCTTTGGTGTTAAACATCAGATTCACGAGTGTGGAGAGCTTGCCTCCGACTGGCAGTATCCGTGATTGACGACGTAGAAGAAACCGTGAGTCAACAACGCATCTCGAACCTGGATCGCCAACAGAGCGCGATCTTCTGCACTCCCGAACTTGCCCAGATCGATGGTCGGAAGTTTTGCATAGTCCACTGAATCGAACGTTAGTGGCTCAAAAGCAAGACAGATGAGACTGGAGTAAGCCAGATACATACAGTCAGCCTTGGTGGGTGGTGCAGCTTGATAGTGAGGAGCGGGGGGTAATGTGTCGCTTGGCATGTCAACTACTGGGAGAGTGGCAGTCGCAGTGGGTGAATGTCAGAGGGCTGCAGGAGGGTGAGGCACTATAAATATTAGCGATCTGCCTGGGAATCGGATTCTGAAGTCATCGAGCTCGGTGCCAGTGTCCCACCCGATGATACCTGCTTTAAGCATGGTGTCATATACCACAGCCCTCAAGCCTCCGGGCGCATCCTGAACCCGGCCGTCTAGTCGTTACTAGGCTAGTACGTCCGCCGCTAGAAATAGACGTCGGGGGGCTTGAAGGGTGCGTTGCCGAACGTACTGAGCATCACCTCGAGGTTGATTAATAGGTAAGGGCGACCCCCGGGCCCTGGGACGTGCGCCGCATGTAAGCTTGTTGTGTAATCGCGTCCTCGATCGGGGTGTAGGTGCGGCGCAGATTCCAGGCGTTGACCCGACGGCAACATAGCCCTCGCACTCTAAGTTCAAATAGGCGAGGAAAAAGTTGAGAATTTTGCTCCTTCTTTTGGGTTGGCTCAGGGTTAATGCCTGTTTTGGATATGTTCATTGCACGCCAGGTCGGAATCGGAATCGGATCTCACCCTATTGGTTGGCAAGTGTTTGAGGATTAAGGTTGTTCTGGGTTTCAGTACTACATAGCCATTTCGAATCCTCCGCCTACCCTACTAGGATGACGCTTCGATCACTGGGTAGGAGCCTGGTGCTAGAAGAGTAAGATACCGTAGACCACCCTATGGCCGCAGCCGGATGATCGAGCCTGCATCACCTTGTGACATCCAAGTCTTGTAGACAAAAATATATGTCAAGGATGAATATGTTTAGCTTGAGCCCAAGACATTGAGCAGCCAATACTTGACGCCACAATCTATTCTTCTAGAATGCAAGCAGTCCTACTGGTGTGGACATTGAGTCACCGTGCTAGTTAGCGTCAAAAGAATGATAAAACGTCACTGATCGCCACCCATATCCAAGCTTCCTCTTGGGAAGATCGAAGCATGCCGTTTGTGCCAGTTGGGTGACCCAGATTCAGCCAACACGTCTCATATTAGACCAATGTAGGTAAATGACACAGCAAACGACACCATTATACTTGAGTCGGGTCCTGCAGGATGATGGGTGTTTTGTTGAACTTCGTGTCAATGGAAGCCAGTAATCCAAAATCACCTAAATAAAGAAGACAAAAACAATGTGGACCATCGTAGTACCAGCCAGTAGCATCTTTCAGCCGGACTGGTCTGCCGGGACCTACTAACCAGCAGAAAGAGGGAAAGGATGGCCACCGCAATCGCAGCATTGGCCATCACGTGAGCCATCGTTTCGTACTCAATGGTCCAACATACCTGCGTTCATTCTGAATCCGATTCCGAACCTGAGCCCGAGGTATAGTACTGAGCACTGTAAGACATCGAGCGACATATAGCAAAACAACACGGACCTTTATCGTATCATGCGACATGATCGCAAGCTGCATAATAGCGATGCAGTTGTTTTGATACAATCTGCTAATTAATTTCGCCGTGGACGAAGACGTCCACGCGTGTAAGTTGTTGTGAATTGAGATCTGACTAGGTGCCAATATAATCGGCCTGCAATGTCCGAGTCCGAGTCTGAGCAGCTTCAAGTTGATAAAAGAAGGGTCTTGAAGATCGACTGACAGGCGATCGAGGCAGCGGTAAAGAGTCGGGGTCTGCTGAAGACGAGAATGGTCTTTCCTCACCATAGCACAGCCCCTTTGGATGACTCAGTCCAGGAGAGATGTAAAAACTCTCGAATAATCTGACTTCTTCGGTCGCATATGTTGGAAGGGGAAACAAACCGCAACGCTACAAGTAATTTGTCCGAATGACAGTCGAACTTGAGGCCGGAGGTTCGCCGAGTGGGCCGAAGCCGACCGTCGCCGAGATCCGGTACAACTGGGAGCGGTACCTTAGCGCCGTGACAACGGACCTGAAACCCGGACGCAGCCCGGACCTTATTTAAGTCATTGTTCTCTATCATGACTTTCCACTCGAATACACTACATAGTACCATAATTTACTAACCATGACCTCCCACTCGGTACTGCTTCCTTTCGACGAGACCATTAGGAAAATTCAAGGCATTCTTGAGAAGCACCAACTCCCTACCCCGCTTCTCGGGATTGTCTGTGGCTCCGGTCTCAGCACGCTCGTCAACAAACTTTCAGACACTGTGCGGATACCCTACCATGAGCTACCAGGTTTCGGGCAAAGCACTGGTGTGTACAGCTTGTCTCTCCGTGTCCGTGAACTGACGTCTGGTTAAAGTCGTGGGACAACAGAGTGCCTTGGCCTTTGGCTTGATGGGCCAACACAAGTACCCAGTTGTCGCCATGCTCGGGCGTGTAAGTCAAGTGGCAATTGTAATGCAATGTCGATCAATTGATTAATGACCAGCAAGTTTCATCCATACGAAGGCCATAAACCATCTGTGGTGACTTATGGAATCCGAACTATGAAACGATTGGGTGTGAAACACGTCATCAGTGAGTAGGCCTCGAAATGCACACAGGAAAGTTCTGACGTCGCCGCCAGTTACCAATGCAGCTGGATCCCTCGTCCCAGACATACCTGTTGGTACCAGTACGTACCGACGTTCGCATTAGTGAACGTGCCACTGACCTCAACCCTAGTTGTCGTGATCCAGGATCACCTCGCGCTGCCTAACATGACCGGAATGAACCCAACATTTGGACCGCTCGTTTCTCCAGAATATCCCCGCTTTTACCCCCTTGGCGATGCCTACTCAGTGAGATTACGCAAACTGGCGTTCCTCGCTGCGCATCGGCTGCAGTTCCGCCGTGATGCACTGGCGGAAGGCACGTATGCTTGGGTATCTGGACCAGCATATGAGACGCCGGCCGAGGGGCGGTTCTTGAGGAACGCTGGTGCACATGTCGTTGGGATGAGCACGATCCCCGAGGTAGTTGCTGCACGCGAGGAGGGGTTGGAGATTATGGTGCTGAGTCTCGTCACGAATATGGTTGTCATACCGGACAGGTATCGGAGTATCCGGGACGAAGTGGAAGCCGAGGTGCGCACAACCCGATTGGTATATGGTGTTGCTGATGACAATGCTTGGTCATAGCTTGCTGGTCGACCCTTGCCCTTGCCCGCGATTGAGGTGGCCTCTCACGAAGAAGTGCTCGGCACGAGTAAGCAAAAGACAGAAGTGATGGGCAGTTTGGTGGCAAAGATTGTCGAACTGGTGCAAGAGCAAGCGTCGAACGAGGCAGTTGCACGTAAGAGCTAGTGCTTTGCTGATACCATAGACGACACGTAAATACTGCAGCAGTACTAATTCCCAGTACCTGAATGGTGCAATACCTGCACCCTTGTATAGCCCATTCTCCAATATAATGACGCTACTGATTTATGGATTATAGCGTCGAAGACCTTTGAAACACATGCATGTGATCTCTTCCATCAACAAGTTTAAACGCCATGCCTTCTGGCAAGCTCTTCTGAAATATGTATTCTTGCTCTTGAATCCACAGTTCACCTCCCATCTACAAATACGGTCGGGTGGGAGGAACTGGCACTGGCAACAGGTCAAAATGGTCAGGGAACGTGGTAAGGGTATGAGATGGACATGTACGTTTCTTGACAGACCAAGAATCATGTATAAACGATTTCTACGATATCACCACTGAGAAAGTAGTGATCCTGACCAGAATCACGGACAAGGTACATACCTGAAAATAAATGCAGAACAAGGTTCCCGCAGCTGGGAATTTTCAAGATATGGACATCTTCGCATCTAGTCCCTATTCTGAGATCCCTAGGTTTGAGCTAGCGTTAGCATACATGCATGAATTGAAAAAGGACTTGGACTCGGAATATACTTCTTTCGTAGGTAAGGGGATGAGATGACCATTCGGACCCACGATTGCTTCATCATATCGTCACCGCAGCTTAGGGAGCTGATCCTCCGCACATCCTATACCAAGAAAGGCATTGTTGAATTGCTCGTCGATGTGCCCTGGCGGATCTTCTCGTAGACAAACTGTTCGAAGATATTGCGCCATTTTTCCACTAGTCATGAGTTGCCATGATCATGCAGCAAACGCTCAAGCTGAAACGTTGAAATCTTACGTTGTTAATGGTAATCCGACGTCATATAATTCCTCGGGGGTTGACGAGAACGTTGGTTATCGACCTTACCATGCGATAGCCTCGAAAAGGGGTGGACGGATGATTCCGCCGGCCGTCGTGCAGGATTTGCTTTCGTTAGGCGCTCCAGTCCTCTTTTTCCCATGGGTTGATACATCAACCGACCGTCGTCCCCATTTCCATCATGGAGAGGTAGATCGTTCGATACTCGCGTCGTCAGCGCATTGAAGGCCCGCTGTCTCATTGTTGGAACCAAAGCGTGTCTAGAAAGAAAGTCTCGGGGCGCGAATGACTGATGTACCATACCTTGCACATGAAATTGCTAGACCTTTTTCCTACCAAGTAGGACCCAAATAGGTGCATTAACAGTCAAGCCGATACGGTGACAACAGATCCCTCTTCACAAATCCTATTACCGATGGTCTGCGCGTCCAGCTAGCCGTCGTCGAGTAATACCTGGCCAAACACGTGTAGTGGAACAGACTGCGAGGTCGAGTTGGAACATTTCCGAGAGCGGAAGAATCCTGTGCATCAACATCACAAACCAGGTTATCTGACACGATACGCTTGATGAGTCCATCTGGAAGTTCATGCCTTTTGTGAGCACGATCAAACCAAACGCTAGTCAAGAGCTCAGTTCCATATAGTTTGACTTTCATGTTGCAGGTCGTTGGTGTCAACGACAGAGAGTATCGGGTTGTGTTTCAGAGAGCAATTGCGATGACCAGATGAGTGAACAGAAGAAAGTGATACTATACGTAATCTTTCTGATGGCGGCCTTGTCGACGCTACTAGCCAGGTCTGACGCTGGCTGACAAGATCAAACAGTGCCAATGGATGTAGCGGGCCCCATCCCACGCTCCCACCTTCACCCATTCTTTGATTCCCCAAACCCCGGTTCAACACGGCCGGCGCGTGGCGGACCGCAACCTACAAAACCAAACGGGACACTTCGGATCTATAAATTTTCAGAGATACCCCCCCTTGTCTATACGCCACCATGATGCATGTCCTTTTCACAAGGCACTCGTTGGTGGCGCAGACCAGACCCCTTTCGCGGTGCTTTGCAACGTCAATGCGATTGCGTGAGTACTGTCATATCTTTGGACGGTACGGCGCAAGTCGGGATCGAGTGTTGCTTCTTGTCCCAGTCTTGCGCCTTGCTTCTCAACCAACGCGATACTGACCATGCACGCAGAGAATGCGTCCAAGATCGTTGTGTCACGGCCAGTGGTAGAACTAGATGGGGATGAAATGACACGGATCATATGGAAGAAGATACGGGAAGAGGTGGGCTTATTCGTGATGGCGCAATCGACTCACCGTTCATTCGTGTAGCTTATCCTCCCCTATCTTCAACTAGATATCAAGTACTTTGACCTGGGTTTAGAGTACCGTGACCAGGTAGGCAGAGCATGTCGCCTGACCGACGGCGCTGACCACGAGGCAGACAAACGATACCGTGACTGTCGAGGCTGCAAAGGCCATACAAGAATACAAGGTCGGCATCAAATGTGCGACCATCACGCCCGATGAGGCGCGTGTCGAGGAATTCAAGCTCAAGGAGATGTGGAAGAGTCCAAACGGCACCGTCAGTTCCCTCTACCCACGACCGAGCAATGATACTGAGTGTATCGCTAGATCCGTAATATCCTCGGTGGAACTGTCTTTCGCGAACCCATCATTCTCAAGCGCATTCCCAAGCCTGTCCCAGGGTGGGTGAACCCCATCGTTATCGGTCGTCATGCCTTTGGAGATCAGGTTCGTTCCGTCCCTGATGTGTGTGGTGTCCTATCCTGTGGTGACGCTTCATAGTACCGTTCGACAGACCTCGTCGTTCCTGGACCTGGGAAGCTGCAACTCGTGTACAGCCCGGCTGACGGCAGCACGCCCACTGCGCTTGATGTGTACGACTTCAAGGGCAGCGGTGTCGCAATGAGCATGTACAACACCGATGAGGTATGGGCAATGCGACTAGGTGGTGCGGCTACTCATTTCGGGTATCTTGTAGTCGATCACAGGCTTTGCACACTCGTCGTTCAAGATGGCCCTGGCGAAAAAGATGCCTTTGGTACGTCGTTTTTCATCTCCGTCCCACGTTCCTTGCACACATGTTACGTGTGCAGTTCATGTCCACGAAGAACACCATCATGAAGCGGTATGATGGTCGCTTCAAGGACATTTTCCAGGAAATCTATGACACGCAATACAAGATGGAATTCGAGAAGCTGGGTATCTATTACGAGCACCGGCTCATTGACGACATGGTCGCTCAAGCCATCAAATCCTCTGGCGGATTTGTGTGGGCATGTAAGAACTATGACGGGGACGTTCAGTCCGATATTCTCGCACAAGGATTTGGCTCGCTGGGCATGATGACGAGCGAGCTGATTACGCCAGATGGCCAGATCGTCGAGAGTGAGGCTGCACACGGGACGGTCACGCGACACTACCGGGAATACCAAAAGGGCAACGAGACGTCGACGAACCCTGTTGCGTCGATTTTTGCGTGGACACGTGGGTTGCTGCACCGTGCCAAGCTGGATGGTAACACGCCGTTGAAGCGGTTCTGCGAGGCCCTCGAGGGGGCGTGTGTGGAGGTGATTGATGTGGATGGTGTGATGACCAAGGACCTTGCGCTGGCAATTCATGGCAAGAATATGAAGAGGGAAGATTGGGTGGTGACGGACAAGTACATGGATGCTGTCAACGTACGTGATTATGAATGGGGATCGTCACGTAGTGCTGATTCACCGCTCGATATGATTGGCAGGCCAAGCTGCAGGAAAAGCTGGCGGTGGCGTTGTGAGCTGGCTCATGCTATGATATATTGTTGTTGTTGTTGTTGTTGTTGTTGTCAAGCATGTATTCAGCAAAAGTGTAGCATGTGAGAACTAGAGTCCCGCCATGAACAAACTCAGGAAACCTCGACCTGCCGGTGCTGGCATGTCGCGCACGATGCAGTTGGCCATCAGTGGAATGAAGGCAAGTCCAAGCGACGGTGTCACGTCCAAAACCGAGCAGTACTGGGCTGCACGGGCCTTGGTAGCGGAGACGCTGTTATCGAGGCGCGAGGTAGGTTTCCATTTCTCCTCGCGCGCTGGCACTCATGTCATGATACAGATAATACGACAAAGACAGATGGTCTGATATGTATGCCTTGGACATTGTGCCAGCTGACGGCAGCGGTAGATGATGTCCCTCGTGGTGCTCGTGCTATTCGCGGGATGGTTTGTGATGGCGACTGCACCTGACCGCGATGCCAAGGCGAAATCGTGGCACGTTACGATTCCGATTCTGTCCCCGTTTGCGTCCGTGGTACGTTGTTTTCGCTGGTGCTTGGTTTCTCGGGTTGATGTGGAGGAAACAGGTCGAACATGAGACGGGCGTGTTTGGGAGCAGGGCGGTCGTCGCCTTGGTGTTGGTGGCGGGGATCGCAACGTATCTTGGGGTGAAACAAAGGGTCACTAGTACTAGTACTACCAGACTAGCGTGGACCGGACTTGAACTGGTCGTTTTCCCACTGCTCTTGCCTCTCACCAACACTCGACTGCACGGCGGCAACGACGCCTGCAAGGCATGTCGTATCCACACTCCACCTCGCCGTCGGTCGAGCACGCAGACAATCCATTCGGACCCTCGGCCGCCATTCCTCGTAGATACATTTACAGCGACAACGACTCGGACAACGTCGACCCGTACGGTCGTAGAGACACCTATGCCTCCGACAGCAGCAACAACGGGCTGAACGACCCCGACAGGTACTATGATCACAATGGCACATACGACCCTTATGGTACGCTCGTTCTCGTTGCACACACCGCCCGTGCTCACATGTCTTGCCAGCACAACAAGACACCGACTCGGACGTCGACCTCTACGGGCGCGCCTATCCGCCCTCGGCCGAGTCTCTCGGACAGCCGCGCATGGGCCCCTCCGAGTCGAGTGCCGCCGCGTACGTCGAGTATGTCCCTCCGTCCGGCGCAAAAGACCAGTACGCCGCATGGACCACAGAGCGTCAAATACCGCTCTCCAAAGAAGAGATCGAGGACATTTTCCTCGACCTCGCGCAAAAGTTTGGTTTCCAACGGGACTCGATGCGCAACATGGTCAGTCCACTTTGTTTTTCATGGGCTTGGCTGACGGCATGCTCGGCAGTTTGATTTCCTGATGCAGCTACTCGACAGTAGGGCGTCGCGCATGTCACCTAATCAGGCGCTGCTCACGCTCCACGCCGATTATGTCGGTGGCGAGCATGCTAATTACCGGAAATGGTACTTCGCCGCCCAGCTCGACCTCGACGATGCCGTTGGGCACGTGCAGAACCCAGGCCTGCAACGTCTCAGATCGACACGCGGCAAGACGCTCCGCAATCTGAACGAAAAGTCTCTCCAGACTGCCATGGATCGTTGGCGACAGGCCATGAACAACATGAGTCAGTACGACCGTCTTCGTCAGATCGCGCTCTATCTGCTTCTCTGGGGCGAGGCTGCCCAGGTCCGCTTCGTCCCAGAGTGTCTCTGCTTCATCTTCAAGTGTGCAGACGACTACTATCGCTCGCCCGAGTGTCAGAGTCGCGTCGACCCTGTCCCAGAAGGACTCTACCTTCGTGCCGTCGTTAAACCGCTCTATCGTTTCATACGTGACCAAGGTTACGAAGTCGTTGACGGCAGATTCGTGCGCAGAGAAAGGGACCATGCTGATGTCATTGGTTATGATGATGTCAACCAACTATTCTGGTACCCAGAGGGCATCGCGCGCATCGTGCTCGCTGACAAGGTATGCCCTTTGTCTCAACCTGTTTGTCGGCGCTCACGCGAGATATTCTTAGACGAGGTTGATCGACTTGCCGCCATCGCATCGGTACATGAAGTTTGACCGCATCGATTGGAACAGGGCCTTTTTCAAAACCTATTACGAAAAGCGTTCCTTTGGTCATCTTCTCGTCAACTTTAACCGCATCTGGGTCATCCACATCTCTCTATACTGGTTCTACACCGCGTACAACTCTCCAAAGGTCTATCAGATCAGTCGAGGGAACAACACGGTCGTCAACTCTCCCGCCTTGTCATGGTCTGTCACTGCCCTCGGAGGCGCCGTCGCCACGCTCATCATGATCGCTGCTACTGTCGCGGAATTCTCCTATATCCCTGCAACCTGGAATAATACCTCTCACCTTTCCCGTCGATTGCTGTTCTTACTTATCACTCTGGCGTTGACCGCTGGACCGACTGTCTACATTGCCATTGCAGAGTTCAACTCTGGTGGTAACTCTGGTTCCCTCGCTCTCATCCTCGGTATCGTGCAGTTCTTCATTTCCGTCGTTGCTACGCTCCTGTTCGCCACCATGCCTTCCGGTCGCATGTTCGGAGATAGGGTTGCTGGAAAATCGAGAAAGTACCTCGCCAGTCAAACATTTACGGCTTCATACCCGCCCTTGCCCCCTCGAGCACGGCTCGCATCCATCGCATTATGGGCCCTCGTGTTTGGCTGCAAGGCTACTGAATCCTACTTTTTCCTCACGCTTTCCTTCCGTGATCCCATTGCCGTCATGGTCAACATGAAGATCCAAGGTTGCACCGACAAGTACTTTGGTCCCTCCCTGTGCTCGAACCAAGCCGCGTTCACGCTGACCATCATGTATATCATGGATCTGGTGCTCTTCTTCTTGGATACTTTTCTGTGGTACATCATCTGGAACACCGTCTTCAGTATCACGCGGTCATTCATGATTGGACTCTCGATTTGGACCCCGTGGAAGGATATCTACACCCGGTTACCTAAGCGGGTCTACGCCAAGTTGCTTGCTACACGGGAGATGGAGGTCAAGTACAAACCAAAGGTATGGGCTGTGTGGCTTTCGTTCGGCGTTGTGTTAACCCCGGCTCAGGTGCTCGTCTCACAAATCTGGAACGCCATCATTATTTCCATGTACCGAGAGCATTTGCTGTCCATCGAACATGTACAAAAGTTGCTTTATCACCAAGTGGATACTGGTCAGGACGGGAAACGCAGCTTGCGGGCGCCGCCGTTCTTCATTTCTCAGAGCGACAAGGGATTCAAGGGAGAGTTCTTCCCCACCGGGAGTGAAGCTGAGCGTCGGATATCTTTCTTTGCGCGGTCTTTGACTATCGATCTCCCTGAACCCCTCCCGGTCGATGCTATGCCTACATTCACGGTCCTGACGCCCCATTACAACGAAAAGGTATGTTGTGCGAAAAACGCGTCACCGTCACGTTTGTTGACCTGTATTTCAGATTCTCCTTTCTCTTAGGGAGATCATCCGTGAAGAGGATCAGCACGCCCGCGTGACGCTTCTCGAGTACCTGAAACAGCTCCACCCCATCGAATGGGACAACTTTGTCAAGGACACCAAGATTCTCGCCGAGGAATCAGCCATGTACAACAACTCGACCCCTTTTGGAACCGATGAGAAGGGCCAGTCGAAGATGGATGATCTCCCCTTTTACTGCATTGGGTTCAAGAGCGCCGCTCCCGAGTTTACGCTTCGCACGCGGATCTGGGCGTCACTGCGCGCACAAACGCTGTACCGCACGGTGTCCGGGATGATGAACTACGCCAAGGCCATCAAGCTTCTGTACCGTGTCGAGAATCCCGAGGTCGTCCAACTCTTTGGTGGGAACACGGACAGACTGGAGCGCGAACTGGAACGCATGGCGCGGCGCAAGTTCAAATTCGTGGTGTCGATGCAGCGGTACTCGAAATTCAACAAGGAGGAGCAAGAGAATGCCGAGTTCCTTTTGCGCGCGTACCCTGATCTTCAGATTGCGTACCTGGAGGAAGAACCACCGCGCAAGGAGGGCGGCGATCCGCGTCTCTTCTCGGCGCTCATCGATGGTCATTCCGAGTTTATACCCGAGACTGGACGGCGTCGTCCCAAGTTCCGCATCGAACTGCCTGGTAACCCTATTCTTGGTGACGGAAAATCGGATAATCAAAATCATGCGATTGTCTTTTACCGTGGGGAGTACCTGCAACTCATCGACGCCAACCAGGATAATTATCTCGAGGAGTGTCTCAAGATTCGTAACATCCTTGCTGAATTTGAAGAGTATTCGGTGTCGAGTCAGAGTCCGTACGCGCAGTACGGTCACAAGGAGTTCAAGACGCCGCCGGTCGCTATCGTAGGTGCACGCGAGTACATCTTTTCGGAAAACATTGGTATTCTTGGCGACATTGCTGCTGGCAAGGAACAAACGTTTGGAACCCTCTCGGCACGTTCGTGGGCCTGGATCGGAGGAAAGCTGCACTATGGTCATCCCGATTTCCTCAATGGGCTTTATATGAATACGCGTGGTGGTGTGTCCAAGGCGCAGAAAGGACTGCACTTGAACGAGGATATCTTTGCTGGCATGAATGCTGTTGGTCGCGGTGGACGCATCAAGCACACGGAATACTACCAGTGCGGCAAGGGTCGTGATCTTGGGTTTGGTACCATCTTGAATTTCCAGACAAAGATTGGGACGGGAATGGGGGAGCAGATGCTCAGCCGGGAGTACTATTACCTGGGGACGCAGCTCCCTGTCGATCGGTTCTTGACGTTTTACTATGGCCACCCCGGTTTCCACATCAACAATATGTTGGTTATCCTGGCCGTTCAATGTTTCATCGTGACGAGTAGGTCTTGTTTGATTCATCTTTGTGATGTGAGCGCTGACGAGGTTGGCAGTGGTGTTCTTGGGTACCCTCAACTCGTCGGTTCTTGTTTGCGCGTACACATCGGGCGGCGTCGCACAACCAGGTTGCTACAACTTTACCCCAGTGTTCCAGTGGATTCAGCGCTGCATCATCAGTATCTTCTTGGTATTCATGATTGCGTTTTTGCCACTCTTTATTCAAGGTAACTACTCTTGCCCTGCTATGGTAGTCATTCTCATCCCTGTATCAGAATTGGTCGAACGTGGCACTGGACGAGCCGTCATCCGACTCGGGAAGCAGTTCTTGTCCCTTTCACCCGTCTTTGAGGTCTTCTCGACGCAAATCTACACGCATTCCATCATCAGCAACTTGACATTCGGTGGTGCTCGGTATATTGCAACTGGACGCGGCTTTGCTACGACCCGCCTGTCCTTTAGCATCTTATTCTCTCGTTTTGCTGGCCCGAGCATATACCTCGGGATGAGAACGCTGATCATGCTGCTCTATGTCACGATGGCATGGTGGACGCCGTATCTCATTTACTTTTGGATCTCCATTCTTGCACTTTGCGTTGCTCCTTTCTTGTTCAACCCGCACCAGTTTGTGTTTTCCGACTTTATCATTGACTATCGGTATGCTTTTCCCTGTGAAAGAAACATATCGCTTGCTTACACTTTTTAGTGAATTCTTGCGATGGATGTCCCGTGGAAACTCGCGTTCGCACAACAACTCTTGGATCGGGTATTGCCGACTATCACGGACGATGATTACTGGTTACAAGAAGAAGAAACTCGGCCTTCCTTCTGAAAAGCTTTCAGGCGATGTTCCTCGCGCCAAATGGCGAGCTGTGATCTTCTCCGAGGTTATATTCCCAGTTGTGATGGCTATCCTGTTCATCATTGCGTACATGTTTGTCAAGGCGTTCCCAGATGGCACTGGAAAGCTACCTCCGAGTCCTCTGATCCGTATCGCCGTCATCTCGCTCGGGCCGATCGTCTGGAATGCGGCGGTACTGCTTGCGTTGTTCTTCATCTCGTTGTTCCTTGGGCCCATGATGGACCCGACATTCCCTCGGTTTGGATCGCTCATGGCCACTATCGCGCATGTTCTCGGTGTTTTCGGAATGCTCGCGTTCTTTGAGTTCCTCGTAGGTGCATGACACTATTAGGTGCCTGGGGCTGACCGACATGATTGCAGTGGTTCCTGGAGACCTGGAATGCCTCCCACGCGGTGCTGGGTATCATTGCTGTGATCGCCATCCAGCGTGCTGTCCACAAGATCTTGATTGCTGTGTTTTTGTCGCGCGAGTTCAAGCATGACGAAACAAACCGGGCGTGGTGGACGGGTCGGTGGTACGGCCGCGGTCTCGGTTCCCATGTCATGTCGCAACCTGCGCGTGAATTTGTGGTGAAGATCATCGAACTGTCCTTGTGGAGCTCTGATCTCTTGCTCGGCCACTTTCTGCTGTTTATGATGACGCCGCCGATCCTCGTGCCGTATATTGACCGTATGCATGCCATGATTCTGTGTAAGACGGTCTCTTGTTTGGCTGTGGCTGCTGCTGACGGGTTGCTAGTCTGGTTGCGACCATCGAAACAGATTCGTGCGCCGTTGTACTCTTTGAAGCAGAGAAAGCAACGTCGCCGGATCGTGAGTGCATTCGTGTTTCACGAGCCCTGGTTTCTGACACGCGCGTAGATCATCAAATACGGCTTCATCTACGTGGCTGCCATATGCTTTTTCACGGCCCTCATTGCGCTCCGTACGTCTCGCCTGGACTCGTTCGCGTGCCAATCTGACGGCTCTTCTAGCTGCTGCATTCCGAGAAAAGATCAAGGTGAACTGCACGCTATGCCAGAATCTCTAGTCCGTCATCTTTCATTCATTTCACTTGCATCCTATAAGCTATCCACGATTACTTGTACTATCCCTTTTTCTTTTCCCCATTTTCCTTGAGACTTGGACGCTTGATTACTCGTATTCGCTGGACTATTCCCCCGTACGACCACCGGTGGCGTGACATCCTGGTGGTTTAATGTATCGTACGAACCCGATGAACACTAGACATTCTCTCTACGATACCGGAGGGTTCCGTGCACGAGGCAGGGATCACATGGCAACCGACATGGATCTCGTGCTCGGCTGCAACACCTCCATGGGTAAAAATAACTACTCCACATTCTGACCCGATTTTCACCGATGGCGGTGGCGATGGTGGAGCTGTGATATCGTAGGCAACGTTTGGTACACAGGTCCAGGTGTTCAAGACTGTGCAAGTTGGGTTGTAATGAGGCGCCATGATGGCTGTGCACGCGTTCGGCGGCAAGCAAACTTGGTACTACTATCACCGCCATCGCGCCATGTTCCGGGAAACTGGACGGTGTGAAGGCTCGCTGGAGAAACGACAGTCGTGGTTCGGGTTTAGTATTTAGACCATCGTTTGGTAGTTCGATGGTCCTTTTGCCCTTCAAGTCATTCCTCACGCAAAACAGATCTATCATGGGGCAGAGCGGGCGTACCTGGCTTGGCGACCCGAATACAATACATACCCAGCGAAAACAGCCGTCTCAATTTGGAACGCGGAGGCCCTGGCACTTTTCAGAGGGACCCGACTTGCGCGTTTTTCCAACTTCAAGCACGTCTCGCTCGTCCCATATCCATCCTGATCGCCGCTTGTTCTCAATTAGGCCAGATCAGCACCCCCCAAACTCACCGCTGACTCTTTCTCCTGCCTCGTGCGCATGAACGCATTGATGGGCACGTCAAGCTCCCCTCGTCGGACAAGCCACTCTTGCGTAAACTTTCCCATCCATTTCGCTTCTGGTTCGTTTGCAGGCCAGACCATACGCGCTGAATTGACCGAAATTCAAAAGGCTGACCTCGGTCGAAAGTAATTATCCTCTTTTCCTCCTCCTCCACGTCCCTGACACTCCCCCCTTGCGTGCTAGATATGCACGGGTAGATCGCCGTCCGCTCGACCCGCCCCCCGTCGTCCTCCTCAGACTGTTCCAGGTGTTCAACCAAGGCACCGAGGCGCAGTATGAAAAAGAAATTCACGACTATGCGTGCGTCGGTGTTTTGTCCATCGGCGGTTATAACGAACTGATACGTGTTGAAAGCGAGGTCAACACCCTCGGGCTCGTGTGCAATGTTGATCTGTATCCCGTGCCCAGCACAGCGCGGGACCCCGCTCGGGACCTCCACCAAGAGTACTCGCCCGTCTCGCATCAGTTGCTCGACGCACCACGCGCGCCGCCCCTCTACCACCCTCACGCTAACCTCGCATCCATACAATTGCCTCCCCTCACACTGCCCACCCGGCCCGCAGGGCCGCCGACAACCCAGCAATCCCCCAGTCAACGTGTCCTCACATATTTCTGGGACCAACCCATCACCGAAGACATGAACTGCACCACTGCCCTATCGGGCGCAACCTTTATCCAGCTGGCGAGCATCGAATATCAGGGTCGCAAGGTGTTGGTGTTTCCGTTTGCAGTCAGTCTTGGACGGTGCTTTGGTGAATCCAGTGCAGGTTTGTTGATGTTGTCCCTTTTGCATAGGACTTGGCGGTCAAGATTGAGGGTCAGTTCTTTTTGCGATACCGCTGTTTTGATATCTTCTCGCGTGCATCGGGGCATGGTGAGCTCCCTATTCAGGCAGAGTGTTTTGGGGGGCCGTTTCGAATCTACTCGACCAAGGAGTTTCCCGGATTACAGCCTTCGACCGAGTTGACAAAGGTGGTTTCTCCGTTTACGCGTGATATCACTCGGGCTCACGCGGCGTTTGTAAGCAACTCGCTCGATGGGGTGTTCGACTCAACACGCGCGAAACGGAGCGCAAGCGTAAACGCAAGGACGAGCATTCGTCCAGTTCTGTCGCGCGGTCAATGGCCGCCTATGCAAACAAGGCGAGCGACAGCGATGACAATTGATCGTCGCGTTGCGCGCCTATCCCAAAGATGCTTTTCAGCACAATGCTCGTCAATTGATCAATGCATACACCGCTACTGTAACTCGCACGCTCGAATTTTCGTTGTACAACTTGTTTTCTCGTATCGCTTGGCACTGGTTGGATTTATGGCAGGGCGGTCAGGGCATGCTTTGGGTCGTGCTCTTGGTACATTATGGGTCTTGTATCTTCTTTGAAGGCATTCTAATCTATATTTTGTACACATTGTTGGTGAATAAAGTATTTTCAGTCCTCGAGCGATGATGGAGGGACACGGTATTGCACAAAACAATCATGATGGGTATGATGTATGGGTAGCGTGTGTGGATGCAATGCTGCCTTGGGGAGATGTGCGGTAAACGGAAACTGGGATAGCACTAACACAACGAGAGATAGCAATGGGAAACCAAATGTCATGTATCCAATGGAGATATGTAAATGGATATGCGCGAAAACTTAGATGGGACTATAACACGAAGGACAAAAGCAGTTGGGAAGGCTGTTAGTATCAAAGAGAGGAGTAGAAATATCGACCTTGGTCTCCCATTCGCCAGGGATGATATCGCCGTTGCGCACAGCCTTGTAGATGAGGCTCCGGGCTGCAGCAACGGCGGCGATGTTGCCCACGACTCCAAATCCGGCCATACCCCTGACAATCTGCTGTTCAGCAATGTCAACCAACCTTGGAGGGATGGTGGAGAGGGGATCACTTCCGTGACATCCCCGGGATGGGCAGTTGTCTTTCTTCATCTTCTTGCTGGGAGGCTCATCGGAAAGCTCTTCCACAGAGGCAGTCCTGTCAATGTCAGGCCAGGTCTCTAGAAGCCTGCGAGTACGGGTCTTGTACAAGTAACCTCTCTTGACCAGGCAAGCCTGGTGGTAGAATGTCCTACAACTCGGACGAGGACAGAAATGGAGGACCCTAGCTTCTCCGGGGGTATAAGGGACCTTGCAGATGGAGCAGGCCTGGCGGGTAACCTTGGGCTGGATGTAAAGTATGGTAGAGATGAGGAACAGAAAGAAGAGAAGGGCTCACAGTAACCCTCCTGGCATCATACGAGAACTCAAACCTGGAGAACCACTCTTCATCCTCAATGAAAGCTTGGTAGAGGGAAGTCTCATCAAAATGTTTGACTTCCACACGGTCTAAGGGATGGTAAAGCATACATGCAAGCTGGGTAGACAATGTGCTTACCCATGATGGAGTGGACTGTGATGAAATCATAGTTGTTGGATGCGAGCTTCTCGAATTTCCCACAAAGAGTGGGATCACTGTCGTGGCTAGCCTGAACAGGAAGAAAAATGAAGAGGTGAGAAAACGTACAAGGATTTGATGACTTCTGCCACTTCCTGTGGCGACCAGAACCACTGGATTTTCAACCATACCTAGCAAGATCCGCATAATGCAGCGAGACATAGGGATAGAAGGGATTCTTACGTCACTAGGATTGTTCGCTCTAATCTCCTTGATTTCGCCGATCCAGTAGTCTTCTGTGGGGACTGCGTCCCTGTCGTTGAGCTCCCGGTGTTGAACGTAGACACTGCCCGTGTCAGATATGCTGAATGAATAAACTGGACGTGACATACACATCACCTAGTACAAACTCGTGCTCCTCGTGCTCCTCGTCTTCCACTGTATTGAAGCTACCATTAATCACGTCACTTGCAAATGGCTCGTAATCACCTTGGAATGACCCATAGTCGTTGGTCAATGCAGCAAATTGCTGCTGACTGAGGCCACCTGGGGTTTGCCTCTCCTCTTTTTTGAGGGACTTCTTCTTGGGCGTGAGGCGTCCTTTCTTGCGCGGCATCGTGAACGAGGAAAATGTCACACGTCGCGTCAAGACGCGTTGTTAATGAGCGTGTCACGTTTGCTTCCGCGAGCACGTAAACGAGCTTAGTCACGCAACGTGGTAAACTCGCAGCCGAGTCTCCTCCCAGATCGCCTCGACATCCACCGCCATGTTCTTCTACTTGATTTCGTGCATGACAAGGTATTGTTCTATATGATGCTGGTCGAAAACTCATTGGTTTGCTAGTTCCGTGCTTGTGTTCCTTTATCCCGGCTATGCATCCTACAAGACCCTCTCTCAGCGCCCTGCGTCCGAAGAAGACATTGAACGATGGCTCATGTACTGGTCCGTACTCGGCTGCATCGTTGGGGTGGAATATGTAGCGGAATGGCTCGTGTCCTGGCAAGTTCATCTGCGTGCGACCGCGCGTTCACTGAATAGATCAACGTCATAGGATCCCAATGTATTATTTGACGAAAACGCTCTTTCTTCTCTACCTGGTGCTGCCGCAAACGCGTGGATCCTCGTACATCTACATCAACCATCTGCAGCCCTTCCTTCACTCGCACGAGTCACAGATCGACGCCACTCTCGCCTCTTTCAAGGCACGTTTGTACACCTTCATACAGGATCGCTTCCGTGCCCTTTGGGACCAGTTTACTGGTGCACTTGGGCAGCAACAGGCTCGGTATGAACCAGGCATGGGCGGGGCTGCTCCACCGTCTCTAGGGGACCCTGTCTCCGGCCCTGCCCAACTTGTCGCGGGCCTCTGGCGTTCTTACGGACCCGGCCTTGTCGCATCAGGCGCTGCTTTTCTCTCGCAGGGTGCAGCTGCTTCCGTCTCCGCCACAGACAAGGCCTGGCGGTCGCCTGCAGGCTCAGAGATGCACCTGGATGCCTCCCAGTCTACACGTGACCACAAACGTCAGCCAGCGGAGCCAGAAGGGATGCCTGTTCCTTCTGGTTCTGGTTCTTTCGAAGCTTCTTCGCGTCAGTCGTCTGATTCTGAGTTGCGGCAGCGGGGACCGTCGAGGAGCTTCGAAGAAGTGGAAGAACCGAGCGACGTGGAGGATATGGATGCGGGGGTGAAGGCGGCGCGTTCGCAGCGCACTACTGGGCCCGCCAGCTGGTTTGGTTGGGGCTCGTAAGGGACCGAGGAAGGTTTGGTTCTCTTTCCTATTCTGATGCAGCTGCGGATGATGTTTTCCGCGTTCATGATGGATCCACCCCTTGTCCGGATGTGGTTACGCTCCCTGGGGCGTCTGGTATAATATTTAGAGCGTACTTATTTGATGGTGATGTGTTGTTCCAAGTCAAAGTTTCGGATCGCATCTAGTAGTTCAAACGTTCGATAACGTTCCACGATATTGTCACATTTAGCTGGACTCGGTCCATTGGCTAGAACCAATGCTGATAAAAATATACGATTGCAGATCAAAAGGTGCCAATCGTGGATTGCGCTGCTCTACCAAGTACTTGGCGGCCCATATCTAACAAAGTTCAATATTGATGTCACTCGGCCATTAGAACTTGCTGACAAGTCGACACTTTGTCTAGTACAGCGGCCGAGCCTAGCCGGGGTAGTAATAACCGGAGCGGGACGATTGGGACTGGGTTACCTAAGTTACAGTGCGTTCAGCTGGCTTGGAAGGGTCCAGGCCAGGTCCCCCTTCTTTCTCTGACCACCACTTGGACCCCCTCGTCAAAATGCCTCAAGCCCCCAAGTCCAGTGCTCGCCAGGAAAGCAAAGATATTCGGAAGGCGATCGACAAGGAGCAGAAGCGTAATCGCGGTGTCATGTCTTGTGCTGAATGTCGACGGTCCGTAGGCAGTGTCTGTCATCACTCGACGTTGACCAACACTGTCCTCTAGGCTGAAACTAAAGTGCGACAAAACGGTCCCTTGTTCATCGTGTAGACGTCGCGGATGTTCAGCAATATGTCCCAACGGTATGCACACGGATTCTAGTCATGTGTGAGAAGCATCCTGAGATGTCCTGCTAGGCAAACTGGCGACCGGTCAGGGCACTCGGTAAGCATTGCATCTAAAAAACTTGTGGCGTTTTCAAGACACTGCCTCTCCCAGTTTCGTGCTCGCCGACACGGAAAGGCTGCACGAGAAGATTTTGCTCATGAGCGATCGCATCCGACAACTCGAGGACGCCCTCTGTACCCTGCAGGCGAGTGTGACACCGGGCGAACCCCATCCTCTGTTGCGTCGCGATCTTCTTGATGTCAAGTCAATCATCGACCTACACGTTGCTGTCGACGAGGACAAGATTCGAAAGGCCGCTACTGATCGGGCAGACGATGACTCCCACTACATAGAGGCCTTTGGGACACTTGCCTTGCGGGATGATGGCGCGGCAACGTTTTATGGTCCATCGGCTGGGTCAGAAGTGAGTCACATTCGCTCGTATATTGCGCTGAAGGCTAAATTATCATCTCCAAGAGCTTGCTGATCGTATGTGGACAGGTACCGGGGTTGTCCTTGCGCTCACTCGTTTTGTTTTCAAGGGTGAATCAATAATGGACACTGCAAGTCTGACGACATCACCACCGGGCAAGGGTTCAACTCCGAGTGACCTTCCGGGGCCCATCAAGTGTTTATCTACCATGTTTCCTTTTTCCCCTGTTTTTACTGGTGCTGTTGATCTCAACTACCTGGTCCAAAATCATTTGCCTCCATGGCAGCGTGCCCGTCAGTTATGCGAACTCTACTTGTCTCAGGCACCTTGGTTCTTCGGCGCAATCACCAAGAAGCAAGTTCTTGAAGAGTGTCTCCCTCTCTGGTATAGCGAAGCTTCCGATCTCCTGCTCCCGGGTTCCGTCGCACCTTCAGCCACGCAGTCAAATCCATCCGGCGGACTGACGGAACCACAGGGCAAGACCTCACATGAACTAGCGTTACTCTTTGTCATATTTTGCTTTGGGGCCCTCACTGATAACTCGCTACCGCCCGCACCTGACAATGAGGAAGCTAACATGTACTCCTATTTAACACGTGCGGCATTAAACCTGGAACCGGTCTTGGATCGACCCCCGTCCGTATCGACTATCCAGACATTGGCGTTGCTGGCTGTCTATCAAGGTCTGGTCAGCGGCGAAAATAGCATCGAATGCACGTGGGGTATATTTGGGCTCGCAACAAAGCTAGCACAAAGCGTGGGTGTTTCCTCGTTAATATGATTAGATGCTCTCATGCTAGACCACAAACTTATAGATTGGGCTACGTGAGTTCTTCATTTATGAATGGTCATTTGAGCTCATGTGTAGATAGACCGCGATTGTGCGCGCTGGCAACTGCCGAGTTCAGAAGTTCAAAAACGCCGTGCCTTGTTTTGGGAACTGTTTATCACGGATGGGTGGCAGGTACGTTACCGCTGATTTTTCCGTTCTCATCTGCACTTAGCGCAGTCGTGTTGCAGTGCCTTGCAACTGGCCGTTTAGCCACTTTTTATCTTCCTTTTGTCGACTGTGAGCTTCCCAACGACCCAGAGCCCACAATCGACGACGACGGTTCCGTGCTCCCTAGCTGTGAGTGGTTGCACTTTCGTGTTTGGAGACTTGTTTGAGCCATTGGACCTATCAGTCCCCGCATGGAAAGCGCGATTTGGGTTCGAGTGCATCTCTGCCGTGATCCAGAATGCACAGACTGCCAAAGTACCCAAGTACTCCGCGATTATCGAGCTAGATCGCAAAGTGCGAGATACAGAACTCCCAAAGTATGCTCAACTTGCTCCGCTTGCGGGTGCCGGACTTGCGGAAGCAATGAAACACTACATGCCGTTGAACTATCGAAACTTTGGTGCGTCACTCATTGTCTTGTCCCACATTCGCGATACAAACTGAAGACAATCTAGTTCTTATATATATTCATCGGTGCTTCTTTGCGGAGGCCGTGTCGAACAACCCTACCGATCCGATGCAGAGCCAGTTCGCCCCGTCGTTTTTGGCCGGCTATCGTAGTGCTTGCGAAATACTGAGCAACTTGCGCATCCAATTTGACCTTTTCCCAGCACAGATGGCACGTTTCTGGGTACTATGGACACATGCCTTTTCAAGTTCGGTTAGTACTTTTTACCTGAACAAGGGTTGACTGACTATTCACCGTTTTGTTTGCAAGGTGATGTTGGCTTCCATCGTGACGCACGCATCAGGTGTCGGGACACGATCCAAGATGACGGGTGCTGCCATGGCAGAATTGCGCAGGGTCAGTTTGAGACATTCTGGTGCATCTAAGTGGGCTCAGTCTTCACAGGCAGTAGACCTCTTCAGAGAGGCATCGACATACGGGGGTCGTGCGGTGAAATTCCTAGTACGTGCCATCTTTGTGTTCTTCTAGTTGGCATACATCAATGATGCCTCCGCTTAGCCCATTCTTGAGCGGCTTCTCCAGAAAGCCGAGCATACATATAGCACGGCGAAACCTTCCGTTGTTCGCAACAGAGACATCTTTTCACCTTCCATTGAGCCAAGACCAAAAGACGAGTTCTCTATCTTCAGTGGACGGATTAACACAGTGGTTACGAGAGCGTCTTCTTCTTCGGCTTCGTCCAGCACGGATTCGAGCACACACGATTCGCCGTGTATGACCGGGGAATCAAGTCGGTCGTCTGTGATCGCCCCGTCAGCCAACTCATCCATGCCTAGCCTTACAACCCTTCACCCCACTCTCCGTGATCATTGGACTAATTTCGAAGGCGATTTGAATACACAGCTGACCAGTGCTCAGCGGGACGAGTATTACGATGATGAAGATACACACATGTTCCAAGCACCAGATGTGATCCTTCCGCAACCACATTCAGTGCAATCCCAAGAGCGTCGTTTACATCCCCTCACCATCCCCTCGTCCAACTTCCAATCCGATGTTCCCCATACAGACGCGTCGTCGGTTGCGTCGACCCATGGGTCCGTTCAGTACGTCGTGCCGTCGCAGGCAGTACCAGGCCATCATCACCAACAAGCCCACCCCTATCATCACTACCAACCCGAGGTCCTCCAATCTACTTCTTCCCAGAGCTCTCAGGATTATGGCTATCATGCTACCGACTCTCGATATGACCCGTACGCACAACCCAGGTATCCACACCCGCATCCACACCAACGCCAGTCCCAACATCAACCCGGGGACCACAGACAACAATACTATCCCCAACTTCCGCACCATTATCCCGCCGATTCTACGTCGCGTCAGTACTCCGCCGCAGCGGTACCGTCGCAATACACGCTTTATGCGTCCGATTACCACGATCCATCGGGGCGGGTACGCCATTGGGACAATGCGCCTCGGACGTATGCAGATCCCAGGACGCATGTCCACCCTGGACCGTATTCGCAATACGATCGTCACATTGGTTATTCAGGTGCGGGCGATGCTGTCGCCGAGGAACCTCTTCAGCAACAGCAACAGCTCCACCTCCAGGAGACGTGGCAGTCGTTTAGGGTGTATGTTGGCTCGAATCGGCCTACGCCCTGAGGCTTGACGTGCTGTACCGGGTTTACGTCTTCACGTTTTATGCTTTTTATTTTCGACAGCACTCCTTCATCCCATTCTGTGCTCATGTTGGGATTTCGTGGATCTGGTGTATTATAGTGCATACATACATGTCATCCCATATCTACAGACACATTATTTAAACTGGCACTTGTCGCATCCCCTACGACGAGCTTATCGCCCTACATAAATACTCTAGCGAAGGCCGAATAGATCCATAGTACGTGCAAGCTTGCTTGCCAAAGGGTGCGCGAAGCCATCCGCTTCGAAAGCAAGGCGCGAAAGAAAACACGGCAAGGACATCACAGCCCCTTGCAAAGCATCTTCATTCTCGCCACCTGTGCCCTGCAGAGCTCCACCTCGGTCGGCACAGCCAGCAACGCCGCCAGCAAAATGCCCGACGAATCCGAAAAGCCCAACGAGCCAATCTTGAACTCGAGTTCTTGCCGCGAGCGTTCCATGTCGACCACCGTCGCGGGATCTGGGCGCTCCTGGTTGATCCGGTAAAACACGTTGACGCTGGAACCAAACAACCACATGTCAGCCACTGTACACGTGCATGACGCGGGAGGTACGAACTAGGCAAGTCCACCGCATATACCCTCGATACTAATGAGGAGAAAGACGAAAAGGATGCTGCTCGCGGCATGGTCCTCGGAAAAGATGCCGACGGCGGATTCGTATACGAGCGTCACGAGGATCAGGAACTGGGCAAATGCCGGGAAGGAGAGGAGGTTTTCTGGGAGCGGTGGAATGCCAAGCGAGATCGAGGAACGGGATATAAAGACCGTGGATTGGTAGACGAGCTGGAAATAGGTATAAGTACGTCGCGGGTGGGGCGCGGACTCGGGATGAATAGTTGGATGAGGGCATACCTGCCATAGCGGGTAGTAGTCTCTGATGGAATGTATGATCTTGCTCAGGAGGCCGTCACGGTCTGGTGATGGCACAGGGTATAATAGGGTAGGTGCGACGCCCTACAATCGGGTTTTAGTAGACAAAAAGGGAAAACTAAGAGAACTCACTTGATTGATCGTGTACTCGAACTACGAGTGACAGTCAAGATGCAAAAGTGGGTAGTATCACACATGTACTTACAGTATATACCAAGACTACACGAGTGTGGGTCAGGTTTTTGCTCTTCGATCCACCAGGGACAGTACTTACACAGCGGAAGCATGTACTTGTATATCATTGGTTTCACCAGGCGCCACTTATCTGCGGCAGTCAAGTACACGGGTACTTTGGGTGGCTGACCGAGCAGGGTGTCTCCCTCGGCAACCCCTACCGCACGAATTTCAGGATCCTCGTCCGGTAAAGGAGAGTACGCAGGAGGAGGCGAGTCCATAAATGCGGCTGGACGTGGGAGCAAGAGAAAGTATGCCAACGGTAAAACAAAGGGAAGGATCTGAAAGGGTATTAAGTAGGGGGAACGTGTACGTAGATAACCTACTCACCGAGGACAGGCCAACGCCCAATCGAACACCAAGTCCCCTGACTTCCCACCACAGCAAGGCTCCCACAAGTCCGGCAGCACCAGTGCCAGAGGCAAAGTAGCTGGTGCATCCTTCGAATCAAACGTTTGCAGACCAAAATAGATTGACTGACCCAACACTCTGCCCTCCAGCAGACAGATTATATGTGGTGGACAGTTGTAAGAAGGTCAGTTCACCCAAACCTAGGGATGGTGAGATGGTGTTCCGGTAATGATAGAGGCCGGAAATACCAGAAGAGAAAGAGGCGATGGAAATGCCCAGCAACCTCGCAGATAAGCTGTCATACAGGGCAACAACCTGAAGATATGAGCGCCACTATCCCTCGTTCCAGGAACTACACTCACCAGCATGCCAACGAAGCTCAGCAAGGCGCATCCCACGATGCGCTTGGTGTACCGTATCTTACCTTTAAGGAAATACGGCCATCCAAGCTTCGCTATTAGTGCGGGGAATATGTTGCAAAACGCAATGATTCCCTTTGGCGTGGATGGAGGCACAAGATCGAGTGCAGCAGACAGAATAATCACGTATAACACTAGAGAGACATCACTTGAGCTCCCCACACAAGCCGCGAGACTCACCATTGTTGATAAGCCCAAACAAAAAGAAAGAGGTGCCGAGCTTGACGAGCTTCCGTTTCCAATCTGCAATGTGATCAATGAGCACATAGTTGGGAACAAGTAAGAAAAAAAGCAACAAATGGAATATTCCTGTGCGGTCACGCAGGATTGGCGACGATCAGACTCGGTGAAGGCCCTGGACTGGATCAACACCCACGACCTGGTACAAGCGGGCTCTCACCTTGTGGCTTGTCAGACTCGGACGCTACATCGTCCAGGATGTCTGATCCCTGGCGTCGCATTCGCACTAGAGGCATGTTCGCGTCAGTGGTCGTGGTCGTGGTCAAAGTCAAATCCTGCAGTTCTAGCGTGTCTGCAACAGCGTCGCAACGGCGAGTCATTTAAATATGCCACACGTGCGTGCATTCGGGTGTTCTCCTAACAGTTCTGAGAAACCCCTCTGGGGAGGGTCATATGTCTACATTTGGCATGTTCTATCCACGCAGGACTATCAAGCTGCCCTCTAATACATCCAGCGCAAAGTCTACCTCCTCCTTCTCCACGTTTAGAGAAGGCACCAGCCGTACGGCGTCCTTCCCAGCGGTCAACATGAGGACCCCACGTTCCCGAGCTAACTGCACGACCTGGCCAGGATGGTCACCATCTCTAAACCCGACGCCACGGAGGAGCCCACGGCCACGGATCTTGTCCTGGATAAGGTCCGGGAACCACTGGCCCAGGTGCTTGAGTCGGCTATCCAGGTAGGCGCCGGTTTCCCTGACTTGCTTCACAAACGCCGGTGAACTAAGCCGACTCAGGACATGATGACCAACCGCACAAGCCAAGGGTGACCCTCCGAAAGTCGTTCCGTGGGTGCCTTTGGATGAGAGTGTGAGCCCGTTTGGCGACTTGGAGTATCCTGTACCTTACCTGGCGTCATCGTTGGAGCAATCGAGTCACGCAGCAGTACAGCACCAATGGGGTACCCATTTGCCAATGGCTTGGCCATGGTCACAATATCGGGGTGGCAGTCGGCTGGAAGGGACGAGTGCGCCCACAATGATCCGGTCCTGAACAGACCACACTGTAAACGGAATGAGATACATGGACGTACCCGACACGCCAGCCAACATACCTGTATTTCGTCATAGATCAACACTGCCCCACTTTCATCACACCGTTTGCGCAATGCTCTCAACCACGCTTCATCCGCGGCAGTGACACCTCCCTCACCCTGCACAGGTTCCACGATGACCACGCACGTGTCATCGCTGATCAGCTTGGAGAGACCCTCGTGGTCGTTCAACGTCCCCACATCGACGTGTGGTATCAATGGCCTGAACGGCGCTTGGTATTTTTCGGTCGATGTAACACTCAGCGCGCCCATACTGCGGCCATGGAACGAGTTTTGGAAACACACGATGCGCGTTTTGGGGCAGGAAGGGTCGTCGGCTTTGCCACCCGTAGAAGCGGCCCAGCGATCCTTGCCGACCTTGCGTGCGATCTTCAACGCGCCTTCGTTGGCCTCGGTACCCGAGTTTGCAAAAAAGACTTTGGCACCCGATGGTGAGGGGGATGATCCCTCGGGAAAACCGAGGCCACCTTCTTGTTGGGTGATGTTCACGATGAGCTCTGCAAGCCTCGGTGCCCATTGGTTGTGATACACGTTTGAAGCGTGCAGCAACGTCGATGCTTGCTGTTGCAACACCTGATCTCGAGTGGCTGAGGAAGAAAATGCCAACGATTGTTCACGATGCGTACCTCTGCAGTGCCAGGGTCAGCATGGCCCAGCGCATTCACCGCAATCCCAGCACTAAAGTCGAGGAACTTTCGGTCTTCTGTATCCCATACCCAGCTTCCACGACCATGCGAGAGCACAAACGGGGGTCGCGCATAGACACCAAGGACGTATTGCTCTCCAAGAGCAAGCGTGCTGGTGGTAGCAGACGCTTTAGGTGGACTAGCCAGGTCATGGGTGGCCTTGAGGTATCGAGTACTGGGCTGAACGAAAATTGAGCAACGGATCAAACAAGCGGGTCGTACATACCTCGCTCGAGGCGAATCGTGCTCCTGGCACAGCCCTTCTACCCAACCTCGCAGCCAAGACAGGACTTTGAAGGCGACAAAGGCTCATAGCTAGTTCAACGAGGATTCGTGCCGAGTTTTTAAACTTTTGCTACTACACAGGACCACAGCCAAGGGTTACCCGACTCCAGCCACTGTAGGTGCGCGCAACAGCACATTTACAGCAAGTGTAGACGCGACTGGCAGAATTGGCTCATATCTAGGCTCTTTAAAAGATACGGAATGAATGGAATTGCGTATTGAGAGATCCCAGCGCATGCTCAAGGCCATCCACGGGGTACACGTAGCGAGACCAAACTACTTCCGTAGCAACTGCAACGCCATCTCTTCTTCGTCTTCGATGTTGCGAGGCTCCGTGGTACGCCGCGATTTCGAAAATGAGGACGGCTTGTTTCGTTTTGGCGGAGGTGGTAGGTCAATGTCACCCTCATCTTCATCTCCCGAGGGTAGATCGAAGTCGGGGGTGGCATATCCATCGTCTCGACCACCCGCAGACCCAACCGTAACGCCAACTCCATCCCTCTCGCGGTCCACCTTCAGAGAGGACTTAAACATCATATAAGTCAAGAGGACATTTCCACTTACTTCGCGTTCACGCTCCTTGCGTTTCCGCTTCTTCTCCATTTTCTTTTCCTTGGCTTCCTGCTTATCAACAACATCCGCACTCTTCAACTTGCCCTTTTCCCCTTCCGCAAATGCTCGTCCAGCCTCCTTGACGGCCTCCTCGCCGTGCTTGTAAAACTCGTCTGGATGGACCATCTCGTACACCTCGTGTGGATTCCCCTTGTCGTCAAATACGAGTTTATGGCTTAATTGACCATACTTGGCGACCATCCGTTTCGTGAGCGATAGCTTGAGCTTTCTCTTCGATAGATTTTCGACGTCGGGATCGGGATTGAGTTGGCTGGACTCGGGAAGATCGAGATCGTGGTCGGCACGTTTAAGAGTGATAAAATCTTCCTCTTCGTCTCCCATATCTTCGTGGTCGATGAGCTTCGAGTAGTGCTCGGACAGGATATTTTGGTTCTTTCGCTCAAACATGCGATCGTACTTTGTTCGTACCGTAGTCTGTGACGGGTTGGGTTGAACATACACACGAATGCAGCTCATAAAATGAGACCAACCTTGGTGGGTTCTGTTGAGGTCGCTTTGCGAACTCTGTTCGAAGGGTCCTCGTCCTCGTCCCCCGATTCGTTAGCGCTTTCCGATCCCGCCGAATCCTCCTCGCTGTCATCTCCAGGTGATGATACACCGGCATCTTCTGACTCGATCTGCGCTTGAAGAGCAGCCACGGCCTGAGACACATTCTTCCGCTTCTTCGCTTGTTCCCTACTCAAGAACTTGATCTTTGGTGCACCCGGCAGCCCAAGCGACTCCGCAAACTTTTCAATGGGCAACTCATCGAGCTTGAATATTGACTTGTCCTTGTGCAGGTACACAGAACGAACGTAGGACACGAATGCCTTTTCGGAAGAACGAAAAGCGTGAACAGATCAACCCTAGATCGAACCAAGCATGAACACCAACTCACGCGTTGCCCAAGATATTTAATCTCCGGGTCCTTGAATGCGAGGTTTTGAAGCTGATTTTGGATGCTCTGCGTCTTGCTCGTACGAATCTTGATGTTTTCAATCTGTATACCCTTCTTCCCGAGCGCCACGAGCATCCCTTCCTCTTCGCTCGGAAGGAGTAGCAACAGTCCCTTTCCAGAACTATTATACCGCGCGGTCCGACCCACGCGGTGGATGTACGTTTCTGCGTCCTCGGGCGCATCCGCCTGCACGACCCAGTCCACCGAAGGAAAGTCCAACCCACGCGCAGCAATATCCGTCGCAAACAGGACCGCATGCTGTGAAGACGTAAACCGACTGTACATGGTCAACCTCGTCGCCTGTTTCTGCTTGCCGTGTAAATGGAGTAGCGAGACGCCGGGCTGCATCTTGCAGAACGCCTCATACACGAACCGGACCTGCTTTCCGCTCGAGAGGAAGACGAGGGTTTTGGATTGGAGATGCATTTTGATGAATGACCAGAGAATATCTAGCTTTTGGTCGAGTGGGCATATGCTGTAGTGTTGGGAGAGACTTTCTGGCGTTGCTGTTGAGGTGCCAGCTTCTTGGATGCCGATGTGGACCGGGTCCTGGAGACTAAGACGGGCCAGTTGCGTGACGGATTGGGTTTGTGTGGCTGAGAAGAGCAACGTTTGACGAGATTTGGGGAGGTGGGAGAGGAGTGCAGAGAGCGTCTTAGCGAAACCCATATCAAGAATACGATCCGCCTCGTCGAGTACTAATGCAAAGTGAGTTCAGCATCATTCACATGAGAGCCGAGATCACTCACCTAGAATCTGTAAGTTATCGGACTCGAAGCCAAATGTCTGGTCCATATGCTGCAAAAGCCGACCAGGTGTCGCAACGAGAATATTCATCCGCGACAGACGCTCGCGCTCATCCTTGAGATTCTTCCCGCCAATGACGAGTCCCGCAGAAAACCCATGAAAACACCCTATGGAACGCAACACGTCGAATATTTGGACAGCCTTGTCCTGTGTCACAACCTCCATCCAGTTCTAACTTCTGACACGCACCAATTCTCGCGTTGGTGATATAATCAGAGCACCGAGTCCATCTTGGAGTCCCCATTTGCGACGGTAGAGTATTTCGAGGGTAGGAATCAGGAATGCAAGCGTCTTGCCACTTCCTGTCCGAGCCGCGCCGAGTACATCCTTTCCCTTTAACGATACTGGTATGCTAGAGGTCTGTATATCTGTCATGTCGACAAAAAAGCATTTTTTGAGACCTAGACTTGCGTTAAACACGAAACCCTGTCCGTGAGGACGAGTCTGGCATACCGCGCTTGGTGAGATGGGATATGGGAAGATCGGTGAACGCTCGAAGATCTTCTGGAGGTTCCTGCGGGGATCTCAGTTCCGTCAAAGTCGACGAACAAAATGTATGTGCTGTACTCACAAACTCCATGGCAAGTTTGTCCAACGCATCTAGCTGCGTTCTCTCATTGATTTTCTTGACCTTGTTTGCGTGCAAGGGCTTGGCTTGTTTTTTCTTTTGCTTGCGCCGAGCTGGTGCACTGGATGGGCCCGCTTGTGGTCCCATTTTTCGAGTAGGAATAACTAGCTTAAGCTTGATGACGGCGGAGGACAAGACGGCGATTCTAAATTACCGACACTGCCACCGTGATATGAGCGGACGACCAACGCTGACCGCATATGAGACTCGTACTTCGGCCCATTTCTACGTTTCTTGGCCTTTTGGATCTCAAGACCGGCGTCACGATCGCGCTCTCGTTTGCGGTACGTTGTTTACATATTCCTGGTCCAAAAATTCACCGTCGTGTTAGCTTTTTAACAAGGTCGCAGGCGTATACGGCCTCATCTCAGTGTTGACCGGCGCCGGAGGTTCGTTTGCACAGCTCAGTCTATACCTCTACTCCCTTGCCGGTCTTATCGCACTTGGATGGGGGCTCAAGGTGGTCAAAGAGGTCAGTCCTCTCCGTTCTTCATCGTTTCCCCTCATGATCCTTTTTTCGTCGCCAAAAAAAAGGAAAACGCAAAGCAGACGCTCTACTTTGCACATGTGTACTTTGTTGATCACATGTTCTCGACTGCTTGGACGCTCTTCTTCGCCGTCGTGTGGTGGGTGTATACACCACACGACGGCCGACGCGTGACCAATTCGGCTGCGCAAGAGGCGATCCGACTTGGTGCAGGGGTGAATCACACGATGATGGACGCACAGTTGGCTACGGCAGCTAACATTCTCTGGCGCGAAGAAAAGGGCGTTGCGGCCGCGGTCATCGTCCTGTCTTGGCTCGCCAAGGTGAGATGCCTCGAATGTCTTGTCCAGCGTAGTGTGTGATGTTATTCATGGATGTGCAGGTTTACTTTGCGCTTCTGCTATACTCGTACGCAGCGCATCTGCGCAGGGGCACGTTCAACGCAATTCGGAATTCTTCCTCGATGTCCACTGGCTTCGATCTGGCTTTTGTGGAAGATGACGACAAAGAGGTTTACATGTCTTCATGGAAAACACACCTGCATAACAGCACCTCTTCGCATTTACCCGACTTTGCTATTATGGGTTTGTAGCTACCAATATTCAGTGCACCCTCACCAGACAGGTTTCATCCATGGTAACGATGCTACAGCCCACGTCGAACTTGAAAAGAATTTGAAACATGCCATGATTGTCGCGGGTGGGCGGTACAACCGAGCACCGAGACCAGTCGCCTTTTGGTAGTATTATGAAGATTTATTTGATCCTGGCGCATTCTACTAATCGAAGTTCCCAAAGGCGGGTGCCAGCCTGCAATCTGGGATTGCCGTCGGGTCATCCTGATACTCATCTTTGGGTTATCTCGTTGGTCTCTCTCCGGGACAGGAAAGCACAACTAAACAATAGAACATCGCACTTCTACTATGAACACAACGTTGCCGGGCTGTCATCCCAAGTAGTTTACTGTATGATGCGCATCCTAGGTTCCTAACTCGTCAGAATAGAGGCGTAGGGACGCGTCTGATACATCGAGGTTGCGGTCGAAACCACTTGTCTGATATGATGCGACGCGGTATCGTCTCGGCAAGGTTTCCCATGGCCATGGTTCGTACGTTCGAACTGCTTGGTGCCTCAGAAGATGGTCCATCGTGACCTGGATCCGGCGGATAAGACCACGTGAGGTCTTGCCACAAAATGGAACACAATTCCTAATGGCCCATCAGCCAAAACATCGGTATCGAACGAAAGGACGCACCTCGGGACCACACGCGGGATGGCACTTTATCCACGCACTCCAGTCCAGCCATGTCATCAAGCGATTCAAGTCTTCTCCCCACGTATTCCAGACGTGCCTGACCTCGACCGTGTCAAGGTCCGTCTTTGAGTTCAGCGAGTCATCAATGCCTGCGTACACCCCAGTGGCCCACATCTTCGTCACCACGCGACAAATCTCCTGACTGGTCCCTCGTACAGCCCGGAGCAGTAATCTCTCCGAATCTGTCATGGATCCCAACAGAGAATCCATGGCGCATGTGTGCGTCGTGGCACAGAGTTTGTATATGGGAATCGTCCAATCCAGGTCATTCTTGTTCATCGCATCCGTGGAGGGCGTGGCCGAAAAAAGGAGGTAAGGTGTCAGCATGATTCGAAGCTGCGTTTGTGTCTTGTTGGCCAGGTCAAGGACGTCGCTCAGATCTGTCGCCGACGTGTTCAGGAGATGTCGTGTTAATTCCAGTCTCCCCGAAAATCGATCCACTATGACCTGGATGAGTGTTTTCCAGTCAATTCCGCTCGACGAACTGGAGGGATGGAGTAAGGCTGCTTCCAGCTTCAACTTTAGGGTCGAAAGGTTTTCGCTAGATATATTTTGGACGCGATGGTACCACCTCTCCTGACCAGCTCGGATTGGAACCAATGAGGGCACGAGTTGTGTGTCATAGAAGGAAACTAGTCTAGCTAGATCGAGCTGGATGCGCGTCTCGCCGGGGAAGCGATCATGCCAAGAGCCTGCATCGATAGATTCGTACGTGATGAATCCCGCTATACAAAGCCACCTCAGTATTTCTCAGGTAAGAGAACTTCTAAAGACTCACGGACGAACCCCGCGAACTCGCCTCGACTCTTCAAAATTGCGGAGGAAGCTAAGGTGAGTCCAGAGGTGAACTTACAAAGTGCGACCTCGCTAAAACACTTGAGAGAGCTTAAGTACGAACAAAAGATGGCCACCCACAAATCCCATTCCGCCCTACAAGGAAATTTAGCGGAAGCCCGGTGAGACATTGGATGAAGCGAAGACGTACCTTGCAAAACCATCCACGCCAAATTTCTCTCCCCACTTACAAAGATCTTGCATCATCTGTCTTTCTGTTCCTATATTGCCCTGTAATGTTCTTCCCCATGCAAGGAGTTCTTGCGTATCCATCGTGCCATTTGGCCCATTCGCAGCACTGAGACCATCAAAATATACGACTTTGAGCGGTCGAGTGGTCG